>VYZT01043202.1:0-33419 GCA_013400735.1 Pomatostomus ruficeps
GTGGGCTGCATCACTGCTACAACCACCCTCTCCTGGCCAGCCCCACAGACCATAAACCATCAACCTGCTCCACAGCCATAGTGCTTTCCCAGTTTATTTACACAAATCTAATTTATTTTATTTGCCAAAAATAGTTGCTGTTATTTTTATCTCAACTACTTTATAATCCAGATGACTTAAACAAACTGGAACAATGATGACTGAGATTTTAACTGAGTCATTTAACTGAGTCAAGACTCAAACAAAGCAGCAGCTGTGAACCCCAGTGCTGTTTCTTTCACCTGTGTCTGAGTGGGTTCTGTGACTCTGGGAGGCTCATACTGGAGTGTGATACTGTTAAAGGATGGAAGGACACGGCAACAAACAGATTTTTAGCAGAACACAAGCCATGAATGTTGACTCCAGCTGGTGACCATGTGTTTGGTTTTAAACCTGTAAGAACTGAAGAATGACCTAGATTACTACAAGTATCATTATTTTTTGTTTTGTCGTTGTTTACCATTCTGGTTTGGGGAGTTGTTCCTTCTTTTCTTTTCCCAGATGCTGGCATGAGGAGAAGGCAATATCACAGTCTTATGCATTTAATACCATTTTGTGGATGCTACGTTGCCTGTACATTATTTACTTCTAGCACAAAGAATATATTTATTCAGTGTGGCAAGAATTGAGTGTCAAAATGCCTATGGTAATCCTGAATTATAGATTGATCTGTATTTATATATGTTTTGCTCTTACGAGTTTCACTTTTAAGACTTTCACTCAGTGGATTTTTCATCAATATGATCCTGATTAATGCCAGTAATCAACTATCAGCACAGGTGTACACTCTGCCATTGACAAGGCATCTAGCCCTCCACTCTGTGGTCCTGTTCTCCTTGTTCCAGCATCAGGGACTAGCCTCATTCAAAAACATACATATATGTGTTACCTAGGCAGTGGCCACCAATTTGGTCACCAACGTTGCACCACCATCCCTGCTCCGGCCAGGGCAGCACTACAGCTTGTGCTCCATGCCAGCTGCTGGGAGAGAAGCTAGTGCTATCACTCTCTGCTCAAACGATGCAGGGACACTTCAAGACACACGAGAGTCCTGCCAGTATGGTGGTAGGTGGAGCCTACCCAAGTGCAGGGGAAGCTGGCTGGTAGACACTTGGCAGAGGGGTGAGGTGGGAGGTGTTGTCTCTCAGAGAGGCAAGCTGCTCTCAGTCAGTGGCATCTTGCCCCTGCACAAGGCAGAAGCTCTCTAGTTTCTTCTGAGTTGGTCATTTCCCCACCTGGTGCCTTCCTGTCATGTCTGTGAATGTCATGTTCACTTCTGTTCTAATAATTCAAGAAAGAACAGAAAGGGGGTCCCAAGGAAGGCTATGAAGATGACCAAAGAACTGGAGAACCTTCCCTTTGAGGAATGACTGAAGGAGTTATTTGTTTAGTTCCCAGGGAAGAGAAGGCTCAGTGTGGACCTCATCAAGTATTCCAGTACTTAAAGGGTGGCTTCAAAGAGGATGGAGGTCCCCTTCTCTTCAAAAGGCAGTTCATGGAGTAGACAAGAGATAACAGGTACAAGTTGCACCAGGAGAGGCTTTATCTCAACATAAGAAAGAAATATTTTACAGTGAGAACAATCATTCAGTGGAATAACCTGCCCAAAGATGTGGCAAAGGCCCTGTTGTCAGAGGTTTTCAAGATACAGTTGGTTAGGATGCCAGTTAATGTCACCTAGGCTCCTTCTCCCACAAAAGGTTGGACTAGATAGTCTTTCAAGGTCCCTGCAAATCTGGGGAGTTCCATGACTCTGTGGTTATTGTCTTGTATGAAAACAGTTTTTCCAGTCAGAGTTCTGCTGTCTTAATGATGGCATCATAAGCGTGTACATCCATCTCCTGTTTCAACTCTGAGTATAACCATCTGCCAGTTATGTATTCACTTTCTCACAAATGGGAAGGGAGCATTGGCCACGTGATAAGCAGCTATCTTCTTCTGAGGTTATGGGTCTGGTGAGGGCCATGGAGAATCTGGTTTAGGAGTCCTTAAGAGCAGGCATTTTTCAAACCCATGAAACCACAGCCTTTTATACTTCAGGCACTTGATACAGCTGAAAGTAATCGCTCCAGTGCTGAAAAACAGACTTGTTCTCTAGGGATGATAGTGTTCTTTAGTTAAAATCAGAGGAAAATAAATAACTTACTTTTCTAAGAGAAAGCCAAAAATGTCGTTTAGAGCAGAGCAATCATTCTTAAAAGGCAGCACTTGTCTGACATGACTACAGCACTCTTCTCAGAAAGGAGCTTCTGTGGTTATTATTGTAATTTGTGCAGGTCCAGCTGCCTTGCCAGCAGCATGTGGAGCAGCTTTAAACACAGTTTTAAACTAATGTGGCAGATATTTATGATAAAAACAGTGGTGTCAGCTGTGTCAGATGCTGTAAAAAAACCCTCAAAACAATCAGCTGTTGGATTGATTAAAAAAACAAACATTTTCCTCTGAAAGTGCTGAAGTAATTTAAGAAAAAAAATTATAAAGAGCAAAATTAATTTAATCAAACAGTTTCAATTATAAATTGCAGCTGGAAAAGCCTCCTGGGGTTGCAAAGAACATGTTTATATTGTGAGGTGTGTGAAAAGGAAGATTAGATGGAGACATTGTATTGACAGGGGAGAAGAAGGGAAAATTGTTTCCCTCAGTTCTCTGCTGTCAGAGCATCCCAGAAGTGCCATCTCTCACCCAACATGGCCAAGTGATGTCCCTGCCTGCTTTCTGCCCTCCTCAGACTTGCACCAGTGAGAACACTTGATTCCACAGAGAGTCAGAAACAGCAAGAAGTCACCTAATGACTTGCTCTTCTGAGCCTGCTCCTGAAACAACAGCTGGGGGTGCAGTTATGGGTCATGGTCTGGCACTGCCTGTCCTGCTGTGGCTGTGCTTTGCCGTGGCATTGTATCACCCCTCCTCTCACCACCTAGGTGATGGTGGGCTGGGACCATTACACTGTGCTGATCCTGGCAGGAACAGCCAGTTTCGGAGGGGTGGGATTCCAAAGAATGCCCCTCTGTAGGGAAATACATGCTGTTCCTCTGTGGTTACTGTGCAAAATGATAATGCTAATGTGCATCAGGTGAAGGTGGGGCTAAACCAATTTGGTTTATATCATATATGCAATTATTATCCATGCTAAAGAGTAAGCCCATTAAGAGGGACAGGTAGGAAGATGATCAGACAGCAGTATATTAATCTTAAATTTGAAAAAAAAAGACCCCTAAACTCATCTCATTGGTTGTTTCTGTATTTTTAAGGGGAAAATTAATATGGGGAAATAGAAAAATGAAACAAGCTGATCACTTAGTACCGTGCACTAAATGTTATCATTTAAGAGTGTCGTACACAGAAGACAGCAAATACTGTAGATATATCAGGGATGATTCAGTGTTACTGAAATAACTCGAGAACATAAGCTCTCCTTTACCACTGTCAGAATAGCTAGACGTGTTTGATTTAGTTCATCCTGCTGTGCTGTGTTGCTCTGCTTTTTCTGTTAACTCCTCAATTCAGCCTTACAATTGGGAATTCAGATAACACAGCCCTTCACTTCTGATCTTACTTGAATACCAATGCCATAATTTTATGCTTCCTTGCTTTCTCTACTCCCTGACCTTTCATGTTTCTTGAGGGACATCTCATTTCCTCTAGCTTTCAAACACCTTAACACTTATTTCTTTATATTGGTGATACAATTAAGTACACATCTTTAATTGAGTTACAAGCAAATACATAGAATAATAACAGGGTGTTTATCTTTGTCAACCCTAGACAGGTAATTAAATAGTCTCCTTCACACTCTTCTAGGCAAACAGAACCCTTTAAACTGATATGCTGCCTTTACATAATGTCAATAGACTGTCTTCTCCTCTCCTCTGTTTAGATGGCCTTGTGTATTCAATAGAAAATGCAAATTTGCCTTACTCAAAACTCAGCTGGAAATAAACCTAATGCTCCTATTAGTCTAGTTCCTCTGGTTCAGAATACATTGAATGAGAATAAAAAGTTATGTCATTGCTGGAGCTGAGAGAGCACAATTTCAGAGGTCATACCTTGGGTGCAAAGTCTGTTCAGGTTTTCAGTGCAATACTTCCTGATAAGTGCTTGGATTTAACATATATATCAGCTAGGCAGAGCAGATTTTCATCTATGGTAAACTGATGTGGCTCAATTAAAGGTCAAAGGAGATGATTTCCATCAGCTGAGGACATAGCTGACCTGCCATTCATGTCTTGCCCCTTTGCCCTTCAGAAGAGGAGGGAACCCTCTGGCATTCAGCAAGGTACTAACGGCCGAAGGCTCTGTTGAGGAGCAGCTGAATTTCAAAACATTTATGTAAGGCTGTCGAAGAGGAATGGTCACATGCCAAAGGCTCCAAAGCACAGTCAGTTTGCATTTTGTAATCAACATGCCCCTGGCTGAGACTTGGGCTCAGCCAGTTACCTGACCTGGGATACACCAATTTGCAGAGGTCTGGCTTCAGTTTGTAGTTTGCACTGCTCTGTATTATTCCTCCACTGCTCCCACACAGGGATTGGTACTTCTCCTGCTACCTTTTCAGTAGATTTGTGTCCTCTCTTATAATTTTCCACTACAGGCCCCAGGGATCTTAATACTCCTGAATTAAAAATGCCCACGGAAACACAGACTACACAGCCCTTTTGGCCATAGGAGCAGCTGTTTTCTGGCTTATGGCTTCTGACCAAAGCCAGTTACAAGCATTAGGATGCACTTCAATCGAGTGTTGTGTGGATTATGGATCCCATTGTAAACAAGCCAGCTCATAGTAAGAAATACAAGGAACATTTGCCCTGAAATCACTCCACCCTATTTTCTGCAAAATTGCTCTTACACATATATCATTGCTCTGCTATAGAGAAGAAAATACGTAGAGCATAAATATTGACATTCATATTGTTCATACTTGTATATGCTAAAGAAATCATTATTTTTTAAAGGCTTTCTATAAAGATGGCTGTTGGAAGGTTAGGAGAGTGAACAAACACCTTAGCAGTGCTTCAGAGTAGTTCTGTTTCCTTGGAGATACCTTTTAATGTAGAAATAAATAAGAAAAGCTCACGGTTCACAGCAATGTGCTTTCTTACCTAGTCTTTTAGACAGAAAAGAAATATGAACATGACAGTGCCTTACCCCAGTGGTGACATTATGTAGCCTCATATCAGTGATATTTGGCTTTTAAATGCTCCCTTGGGGAACATGCACTTATTTGCAATTGAACTACACATAACAAATAATAATTTCCTATTGTTATTGTCATTCATTTATTATATATCAATATTTCCCCTTAATAAAAGGAATTTTGGAGAATTTTTAAAAGCTCAGATAGAAAAACACTCACAAAGCCACAAACCCAAAGCTGATCAGTATGGCTTGGATATACCATAAGGTAAAAACCCTTGGGTGCCCAAAGACATGTCCAGATGTCAAACATCTTTTCTCAGAGATGTACAAGTAAGTGAGTCCCTTTTTTCAGATATATATCTGCCTCACAAAATCAAACAGAAAAGTTCTAGAAGAGAAATAATATAGAGAAGAGCTTGATAGGTGTGTGCTGAAGCAGCAGGCAGCCAGATTGAGAGAGTGCAAAAGTGGAGGAGACCAAAGGAACAGAGAGCAGTATTATCAGGTGAGTACTGCAGGTACTATACTTGAACTCCAGAAAGGGCCAGTAAAACAAAATAATGGGAATAGTGAACAGTCAGGACAGCAATAAGGAAGAGGAAAAGCTGGGGGAGACCAGGAATGCTCAGAAATGCTGCTATGGCCATCAAAGGAGCAAACAGGGCTGAGTCTCAGAGCCAGGAACTGGCAGGGAAAGAAAAACCACACCAGATCTGGTCAGGTTTGCCCCCACCTCCCATACACCATGTGGCACTGACTGGAAAAGACAGATCATCCAGTCTGTCCTTGCAGGCTCTCTGCCTAACACATATGGTAGCTGGTTTTCTCTATTTATGACATTTGTCCACACTTGCTTAGGGCAGAGCACAGTGAGAACTAGAACTACCTGAGACCTGGTGAAAATGAATATTTAAGCCATCTTTAATAGTGTGCCCAAGACACTTGCAACACAAGCAAATTCATCTGAGTTGAGAAAGCTGGTACATAAACAAGGGTCCCAGATGCTAAAATTTATGGTTGTACTTTTCCCCTGCTTGACCCATGTTTCTGTCCCTTTTTAAGGAAGACATTGTTCAAATTATTCAGTTCTTTGAGGCAAAAAGCAACTACATAGCATCTATCATTGTTTGATCACATTGAATCCTGTAAAGGAAATTAAAAGTAGAAACCACCAGTGTGAAGTGACATGTAATTTGAACTGAAATACTTTACTGAAAGTCTCTTCTGTAGAGAGCCATAGGAAATGGAGTTGTCAGACTACCTTAAAAATGACTGCTGTATTTTGAAATGTGGAGTTATTTTCAAGAGAACTAATTTTCAGTAGAGGGAGCTGCAGGATCAGGTCAGACTTAAAACACTGAATAGCAGTTACTGCAGTAAAGTAGATTAAAAAGTATTTATGTTAAAATGCAGAATTATTAAAAGTGTACCAGAGGGTTTATTATCATAAAATTATTTAAACTTTAGAACTCTCCATTGCATCTTAGGGTGTGGAAAAACAAGTGACATATATAACTGCATGTAATAGCATTGTTTGATGTTTTACTGAAAAATAATCTTCTCTTTTCCTGGATTATAGGCACTGATTTGTAATACAAAGACTCCAAAGGCAAAACAAAGCTTTATTTCTTCCCTTATTGAAAGCTAGTGGCAATATTTCCGATATGGTAACTTTAGACTGCAGGTTCAGAGATTCAATCAGTGCACATGGGAGAGCAATAGCCAGAGTTCTTTGTCCTGTCTCCATCCTCTTGTATTTGTATGCAAAATAATGTGCTTCTACCCAAAGGCAAAACTTGTGTGTGTGCAATTTTCTGTAGATGTGCCATTTTCAAGTGTTATCCTTCAGACTCAGCACGTGCTGAGCCTTTTTCCTGTGACATGTCTCTACCAAGGCAGGCCAGCTGGTGACATCTGAGCGCTGTGCTGTTCACAGATGTTTAGCACTGCTCAGGCTAGTGAGCCTTCTCTGTACTGACACCACTGTGTTGGCAGCGTCAGCCAAGATGGAAAAACAAGATCTTGACAGGTTCTTGAACAGAGAAAAATGAGGTTACAGCAAAATATTTGATGTTATTTACAAGTCTCGGACTACATCCAAGAATGCAAGCATGTCTTTCAGTGGACCCGCATGAAGAGACTTTGAAAATAAATACACCTTTGTCACAATTATTTCATCATGTCAAATTGCTCCCAAATATTCACAGTCAAAAAAATATGCTGTACCACAGAAGCAGCAGCAGTAGGGCTGCTCTTCCGGCACTCACGACAGATGCATCACTGCGCCAGTCCTCTCCATGATACATTCATGCCACCTGACACAAACCCAAATGACAAGGCTGTGCCCTTCCACCTGAATTCTTAGGCACCACATAGGTCCTGCTGCCCTGTATAAAAGGTCATGTTGCAATAACCTTCCAGTGTCAGTATTCTTCCTGCTCATTTGGAGGTTTTAACAGGCTGGTATTCCCAGAATCACAGAATATCCTGGGTTGGAAGGGACTCACAAGGACCATCAAGTCCAACACCTGGCACTGCAGAGGACACCCCAAGAGTCACACCATGTGCCTGAGAGCATTGTCCAAACACTTCTAGAACTTTGTCAGGCTGGTGCTGTGACCGCTTCCCTGGGGAGCTGTTCCAGTGCCCAGCCACCCTCTGGGTGAAGAACCTCTTTCTATCCAACCTAAACTGCTCCTGGCACAACTTCAGACCATTCTCTTGGGTCCTGTCACTGGTCACCATAGAGAAGAGATCAGTGTCTGCCCCTCTTCCCTCATGAGGAAGTTGTAATTGCAATGAGCTCTCCCCTCACTCTCCTCCAGGCTGAACAGACCAAGTGACCTCAGCCACTCCTCATATGGCTTCTCCTCAAGGCCTAGTTGGCTGTGAGGAGAGAAAGGCAAATGAGCAAACAGGAGCTTGGAGAGACCTTTGGGTAGGTAGAAAAGCCACCATGCTGTGCTCCAGAGCATCTCAGAAGCCACGCTGCCCAAGCCATTATTTAAACAACGGAGCATGAGTAAGTTGCTGGAGGCCACCACTCATGAGATCAGGCTTACTATGCCTTAGAGATCTGGGACTTGCATTACGACCTTTCAGCCTCTCTAGCACAACATAACCACCTACAAGTGCTTTATTTTTAGATCAAATCCTGACTTGCCAGTGCACTTGTTTCAGGCCTCATTGCTTTCAGTGAGCTGGCTGTGCTCAGCCCCTGCAACTCTGTTGCGCAGCAGTTCAGAGTCAGCAAGTCCATTACAAACATTGTTAATACCATCTCTGCCACTTCCTCTGTTTTGTATAAGCTGTTTTGTCTGCTCCCTGTTGGTTGTTGCTCTCAGTATCACTTCTGCATTCCAGAGGCAGAGCGTGGTTTGTATCAGAGCCATCAACACCACGTACATCCTAACCCAAGGTCCTTTGCCAGGCATGCTCCACATCGGTGCTCCTGAGGGCCAAAGGTCACCCCTGCTCACCCATACTGGCTGCCCAGCCATGGAAATATCCACCTCTTCCTGCTGGTACAGGCCTGGCTTTCCCAGCACACATTTCAACGTGTATGAGAGACCACACCTGCATAGTCATTAACAATATGCACTCTTCTGCTAAAATGTCTGAGCCCCCAACTCAAGGGTAAGGGCTACCTCATCTCCTGATGGATGTCTGCTGATTGCACCTTCACATGGCCCACAGCCTGTTGGTAGTGTCTAAGGCATCAGTTGATGTCAGTAGAAAGGGCACAGCAAGGGTCATTGTGGCCCAACGTGAGTTGCCCAGTCTTTCTGAAGACAGCAGAGATGCATCCCACCCGAGTGGCTTCAGCAGAAACACTAAAACCACAGTAACTGTAGTTCCTTTCACTGATGCCTTGCATTAAGAGAATAGGAAGGCATTTTCCATTCCACAGGAAGCTCTGGATGTCACTACTGCAGGATATATGTGATGTCTTGGAACTGAAGAGAATTCAAATACAGCTGTTTGTAATTTAAATGGGAATAACATTCACTCCTTTAGCCACTGCCCATGCCAAGTGGAGAACAGAGTTCTGGTCTCTCAGTAGCTTTGTTGGAAGGTAGAAATCAGAACCCCTGGTAGAAATCAGTGCAAGCAGCTGTAGCCTCCCATTCCCTTTGCATGAGCAATGTAAGGTGCAATGTGTTGTGTTACTTCAGTAAGGGCAATGCGGATCAACAACCCTTTCATGGCCTCCTTTTTCCTCTGTTTTTGCTCCAGTGAAAACGCTGAACACAGTCACCTTTGCTAATAATCCTGCTGTGCTTTCTCATAGAAGTGTTACAGGATAGATTTATCCCAAACCAGTGACATTTCCTCGAACAAATGAAGGCAGAGCAGACAGCAATGGCCTTCAGTCCCAATCCTGAGCAATTGACACAGGTACAGTGTAATGCTTTATTGGGTGGGTGAGTTTGGACTGCTGAGCCTGCGCAGCCACTGATCTTTGGATATTCCTGCTCACTGCATCCCTCTTCTGCACTGGTCCATTCATTACTGCCTGGTGTTCCCACCAGGAAAACTTCAGGATGAACTCCCTGAGCACAGGAAGCAGCAACTTTGTGCTTCTTCCCCACCTCACCTTCCTCCACTGAGTCTGTAAACTCTTTTATGCAACAAAAAATACAAATCCTTCTGTTGGCTCAAAGCTTTGCCTACACACAGAGGAGAACAAATAGTACTATCTGCTGTTCTGGTGAAAGAATACGCCTATGTTTACTCTTTCCCACCCTAATACCAGTGTGTTAAAGATTTTTTTAAAGTCTTTTTTTAAATTACAACCACAGCAACACCCAGGTGTTCAGGTTTTGCCCGTTTTCCATAGAAAATTCAAACACTGTGAGACACAATGGAAATGGGAAGCTTGAACCATCTAAGAGCTACTTACTGGGTTGTTTTCTGTCTAGGGGCAGGGTAGCATTTACCAGCAGAGTAATAATCAGAGTCCTTGTTTATCTGACAGGTATTGCTGAGGGGAAATATCTACCTTAAATGCATCCATCAGAGCTTTAGACAACATTCTGTGAAAACATGGTATCTAGGTACTAAACAGTATCTGATTTGATTGAAGACTTTATGGAGTTACTCCTTCTAGAACAACCCTGTCAGTGCCGGCTCTCTTCTGTAGAGCCCCTTCTTTGGTGGTAAACAAAAATCAGTTTCAAGCAGTTTTTCTTATCAACAGGTACTTGAATATTGTGGGGTTTTTCCTTCTCTGTCTGAATTGTAATACTGTTTAGCAAAGAACAGGAGACTGAGAGGGAACAGAATAGCCGATGGAGTGAATTTCCCAAGGACAACAAGCTGCTCTCTATGCCCACATGTAAATACAGCAAGAGAGATTCAGCCAAGTGAGTAACCACGGGTTTTTTAACTAAAAATCTTTAAGAAATCTGTTTTCATGGCTAATCTGCTTTGCTGAACATCCATCACTGAAAGCTCAGAAGAATAGATTACACAAACAAGTGCTAGGAACTGCACAGGTATTTCTGTAGGGAAGCATTTTCTGTGGGGACTTCCCCTGGTGTTACAAGGTCTATGGGTCTCTGGGTGTGTGGGACAGACCCTTAGCTGGGATGAGTTGCTGTCCCACCACCTTGACCTCAGCAGCACTGGAACACTAACCTAGCACTTCGTGTTGTTCAATCTTCTCTTCCCTTTCCTAAAATACAGCTGCTAAATATGAACATGAAAAATAATATTTGGCAGATTAAATGGAACAGTAATTTCAGAATGTTGCACATTGTTACAGGAAACCATGAAGCTGCTTTTACAATTCTCCTTTAACAGCTCTTCTAGTCATGCTGCTGTTATGGTAAAGTTTGTGACTGGAAATAGAGAGGGTGACCCAGCATTTTTTTAGAAATATGTCTTCATAATAGTGATGAAGCTTTTATTATCTCACCCAGTTGTAAATAGTCAAACTTCTAGCAATCTGTTCAAACCTCTAGTGCTAGCTTTACTGTGCAGTTACAGTACACATACCCAGGCAAAGCTTTCCAGCAAAATAAATGGGAAAAAAAAATCTGTATTTTGTTTTCTTATTTTTCAATATTTGTTTTGCAGTTGTTCTCTTTTATCCTTTCCAGAATTTGGTCATCATGGATTTTTTGATTTGCATCCCTACTGTTCTTTCAATATTTTGCCTTTATAAATAATTATTTTTCGTCTTATATTTTCCCTGTCCTACACTATTGAAATATTGAAAAAAAAATTAAAAACCTATTAATGTTATTTATTTCCGGAGGATTTATATGAAATAAGCCAGAAAATTGCACCTTAGGTGAAACAGCTACCAACAAGAGTCAATCACCCTTTCAGACATGCAAGAGTCTCAAAGGAGCCAACGTTTTTTGAGGACAACCTCATTGGCAATTTTGGTAGGCACATACTAGGAATAATTTCTAAACAGTAAGAAATTGAATTTAAAAATTGTTAATCCTCTCATTGCAGAGTATTTGAAAGGCATGACTGAAGAATGAATGCCCCACCCCCTTCTAATTAATTGGATTAGTCATGCATTAATTAAGAACATGCATAAGCCTTTGCAAAATATACATCGTGTACATGAAAGTAGGTAAGACAGAAGTGTGGGAAGACTGTTGCTTCATTATGGACAGAACTCATTTACTGCAATTTAAACAGCAGTTAGAATCTATTAAATTACTTTCCTGTTGAAAAGTTGAAGTAAGAGCAATATCACTAATGAGAATAAAAATGATGAATTTCTATTACTCATTTACTTCATAGGGATTAAGGCAGGAGTTCTATGGAAATGAATTCTGTGTTTGGTTCTAGACCCCTCACTAAAACAGGTGCTGTATCATGTCCAGAGAGGGCAATGGAGCTGGGGAAGGGTCTGGAGCACAACTCTGGTGAGGAGCAGCTGAGGGAGCTGGGGGTGTTTATTCCGGATAAAAGGAGGCTCAGGGGAGACCTTATTACACTCTACAACTGCCTGAAAAGAGCTTGTAGCCTGTTGGGGGTCAGCCTCCTTTACTGTATAAAAGCAATAGAATGAGAGGAAATGGCCTCAAGATGAGGCCAATATGAGCTTTACACTCAAGCTGATCTTTAAAATCCCTTCCAATCCAATTCCTATGACATTGTGTCAGGGGAGGTTTAGATTCAATATTAGGAAAAACTTCATGGAAAGGCTTGTCAAGTATCAGAACAGGCTGCCCAGGGAAGTGGCTGAGACACCATCTCTGGAGCTATTTAAAAGACATGTTGATGTGGCCCTTAGGGACATGGTTTAGTGGACTTGGCAGCGCTGGTTTAAGGATTGGGCTTTATGATATTAAAGGTCTTTTCCAACCTAAATGGTTCTAAGATTCTATTATTTGTCTTGCAAGACCAACATGTTTGGAGAAATTTCTGATTCTATACCATCCTCCTCAGGATGGGGTAAAGAATGAAAAGCTTATGGTCAAGCTAAGGACAGGCAGGGCCAAAACAAAGTCAACTTGGAGAAAATTAATTTAAATTATTGCCAATTAATACCAGATTAAGACAGAACTAAATCCAAACCTAAACTCACCACCTCCTCTCCTCCCTCTCTGTCTCATTCCTATACTCAGCTTCCCTTCTGACTCTTCTACCTCATTCCCCCCACCTTGAGCAGTGCAGGGGAATGGAGAAATGGGGGTTCTAGTGAGTTCAACACTTTTGTCTCTCCTACTCCTTCCTCCTTCCTGAGGAGTAAAGGGTCCTCCATGGGCCATAGTTCCTGCCAAAACTACCCACCCATGTATGTGCTCCTCTCCATGGCTGCAGCCCCTGCCAGGAAACTTGCTCCAGCACGGGCTCTCCATGGGTTGCAGCTTTCCTCAGGGCACAGCCACCTGCTCCAGTGTGGGATCCTCCACAGGCTGCAGGGCATTCTCATCTGGTGCCTGGAGCACCTCCCTTCTTCACTGACCTTAAGAGTCTGCAGGATGTTTATTTTCCTCTCCTTTCACAGCTGTTGAGCAGCATTTTTTACCCTTTTTATTTATCACAGAAGTGCTTAGCAATGCTATCCCATGAGCTCAGCTTTGGCTGGGGCAGGTCCATCTTGGAGCTGGTCGGGGAAATGACTGTCTGATATGGGGGCATGCTCTGCTCTCTTCCTCCAGAAGCCACCCGTGCAGCCCCCCAGCTACCAAAACCCTGCCACACAAAACCAATACACTTCAAAAGCAGAAATGTCTACAGTGCTGAAAAACATGTTCTCCTTCTGTGCCATTGTTTAACTACAATGAACACGTTTTACTTATTAGAGTATGTACTTCATCTGTAGTAATCACGGCAAGACTATTCTAGACCTCTCACCTATTTACCACATACTATTTATAGTATAATACATATTTCATGCTGCTTAGAACAGCACTTTCTTTTCACTTCCATAATAGTAACAACTCTAAATACCTGCATTACAGTAGGTTTCATATTTGTTTACCCGGGTAGAGTTGCTTAGTTTTAGCCTAAGTCCAGCTTCACTAGTTGTTTTTCTTCACTCTCAGTGTTTGTTCACACTCACACTTGCCACAAAGCTGTCATCAACCCATCTGGAAGGTTATGAATTGCTTCACTTGGTTTGATCTGCCCACAGTGGTTACGCTAAGCACACTACTGCCAGATTTCTGTTAAACTGAGAATTTTTTTCAAATCAAGTTCTGAAAAGAAGAAAACCGATGTATTGTTGTACAACACAGATTTATTTTTTTAATGAAATGCCCTAGCGTCATAAAACAGAACACATTTTCTAATCTTGAAGCCCGCAAGACTGGGAAAAAAGAAAAATCAGAGTTGGTTTTCCTACACATAATTTCCATACTAAGACTACATTCGGAGAAAAAAAATCCCTAGAATTAAAATGTAAGCAGACATTACTTACAAAGCTCTCTTAAAAATAAACTGGACATGTCATACAAGTCACATATGGTGCTTTGCTAATTTAATATGCTACAAATAGAATTATTCAAATGCAACTATGCAGCTTTTCTATTACCTACAATCTTTTATTATG
Organism: Pomatostomus ruficeps; assembly: GCA_013400735.1. Classification (NCBI taxonomy): domain Eukaryota; kingdom Metazoa; phylum Chordata; class Aves; order Passeriformes; family Timaliidae; genus Pomatostomus; species Pomatostomus ruficeps. The sequence goes on from VYZT01043202.1 coordinate 14,201, forward strand.
TTGCAGTACCTTTATTATTTACTTCACACTTTACCATACTATACAATGATCTTTCCTCCTTTTCTGGTGGCTTTTTCTCAGAAATGAGACCTTCACCGTGTCTTTCTTTGGAAACATCAAGCACTCAGTTGCAATATTCAAACCATTTCAATATACATTCACTATGAGATTAAGTTTCCATTTTTCAAGTAGGAGTCTCATGACTTGCTAGTAAACTAATGGAAAGAGGTGGTTAGTATTTATTCCAGTTTTCATTAGGAGAATGTGCTCTGGATAGCTGCAATGCCTCAAACTCCCTCACTGTTGGAAAGCTGAGTGTGCACCATTACCTCCTGCACAAGAGTTACTGTAACTTGGAAGTCTGGGTACTCTCACAATATTCATGGATTAACCACAATGACCATAGACATTGTTTAACAAATGACACTTTCAAAAAATATTCACATTTCTAGAACTGCATAATTACACTTTCAATGGGGATGTTAGTTCAAAAGTACTATTTCACTTATTAAACGTGGCTTTAAAAATATAGTATATCTAACACCTATGTTACAAGTGTCAGAAAAACATTGGATGAATCAACATTTCAACTCATTGTATTAATAAGGAAAGCAAAGAGCCGCAGTTTTGGAAAAGTATTCAAGTATTTTCCTGAAATACTATATAACAAAATAAAGATCCTAAACTTTGTATGATTGTACTTGAGGCAAATATAATTTGCAAGTGCTTTTTGTCATATAGAGCAATATGAATAATACTTTGTAGCAAAGAGGGAGCACACAATTTTGATAATACACAAAACTGGAATGTAAATAACTTCAACAGAAAAAAATAACCTGCCATTTATAACAATATTCAAGTGCTTCAGTAATAAAATGACCAATCACCATGGCTTACATTGACCAAAATTATGAGAGGCACGAAACTAACACAAGCTGGATGACAGAAGTATCAATAAATATACATGAATACATAATCATCAGCTGTTTGGACGCCAAAAAACCTCAGACACAGTAAGTCTTAAAGAGAACTTTAAACTTAAAGGAACATTTAAAAAAAGATAGAACCAGGGCTAACTTTTGTCCTCAAACAAAACTAAGTCTGTACAAGAAGAGCAAAATTTAGCCCCAACCCTGGACATAAAACATGTATGTGCCACAATACACAGAACTATACACAACTTAAATAATCACTCCATAGCTCTATATGACAGTCTAATGTTTTTTGTTATAAAAGCAAATCAGCACAGTGAATTCATGATTTGTCATATGCCCATTTCTTCCCTTGGCTTCCCAAAACAAATTATTTTGTTTCATGTCTAGTTAAATTATTTTAAGGACTTTCAATCATCAAATCATATTTCTATACTTAACATTTCAACATCTTATTTTGCAAAGACATTTTAATGTATGGAGTAGAATGTCCAAAGAATTGTGTACTGAAGAGGGAAGCTTTTAATATGTTAATATTAGATATTTTTAAAAAATTAAAACTTGCTGGTGTTTGAGAATTTATTTATATTTTCCTTTGCCTGTGCCTTCCTGATGTTATACAAGTATTCCTGCAATTTGCTTGCAAGACTTTTCAGTTGCACTGTGTGGTATTTGGTATCATCCAAACAGTCATAAAACCTTTTATAATCCCAAAAAGCATGATGCAAGGAAGCCTTCAAAGACAGAATATATAGGATGAGGTGTAACCTGTATAAAGTTGTGCTTTTATTTTTCAAATATTTGTACACTATTATTATTATTATCACTTAAAGCCAGGAATGTGTATTTGAATTGCATTGATAAGTTGCAAGGTATTGTCAGAATAACAAAATGAATGATTTTAATTAAAAAAAAAGAAAAGATGCAAATGGCAACACCGCTGTCCAGCATTTAAGCCACATGCAACTACATAACACTCCCTGCAGAAAATGTCTTCTCAGACACTGAAAATGTCTTGTCTTGTGGGAAGTCCAATGTTTAATAACATTTAGATATTATTGCAACACAACTACTAAATTAGCTCTCTAGAAAAGCACAGCGAATTTATCAGTCATCATGAATACATAGATATAGGGCAACCCTCTTTTCTAACATAACAGATTACATTGCTCCAAGATATATTTTAATGATTACAATGTTTTTTAAAAAAAATGACACAATGCAGTAAGATGTCTAAAATTATACTGAAGCCATAAAAAAAAATCTAGAAGTTTAAAATACTCGTCAATTTGACTAAAATGAATATTTACTCAATTTCCTTGAGCTTTTATTTTTTCTTCTCCCCATTGGAGGAACAATGTCTATAGTAACTGTTCAATGCTACTCTGGCTGTAGGCAGCTTCACCTTTACAGTTTTCCTCAATTCCCCTTGCAAACAATTTCATTAACTGGCAGTGAACCCTGAAAAATATAGAAATCAATTAGTAAGAAATAATTGGGCACCACATATTTAATTCTAATAATCCATTAATTTCAAGCAGCTGGACAAAGTTCCTTACTCCAGACTACAGAAACCAGACCCTCATTTTCAATATAATCCTCCCCTGCAAAGAGGGCTGGATGCTTTCATGTATCCTCTTTCACTCCCCTTGTCCACGCAGGAAGTTCTATGGACACTTAGATGAGCCAATCTTTTACAATATACAGCATTTATAAAACTCACCTTTGGACTGCTAAGTGATTATATTTTAATGGAACACACTTATATATAAAAATTCTGGGTTTGGGTTCCCTTTGTTCTAAAAACAACAAATAAAACAAACAACCCAAACTAATTCAAACAAAAAAAACAACTCTCAAATTTCACAAACTTCTTTTCTAATTGATTATTTGCACAACTGCAAAATTCTTTCTTTGTATGCGAAGACTGGAGGTAAGACTCTGTGCTGTGTGCCAAAAAACACAAAGTATGGGACATACTCAGTATTTCTGTAAGACAAAGATGCTTACTTAAGCTATACAGGAAAAGCTATTGCTCAGAGTAATGAGGCATTCCACTCATTTAAAAAGAATCCTTCCAACACCATGTTCACTTCCAGCACCTAAAGCACATAATATCAGTTCCTAAGAAGTAAGTATGACTTCAAAGGTAGGGCCATCCATCTCACTCAGAGTGATCATTTAGAACATACATGGTTGCAGTATTCTCTGGAAAGGATTCAAAATGGTAACAAAAATATTTAGGTTTATTATCAGAAGACTCAAATTTGCTGTGCACAGGGATGTCTTTATGAGCATCTTTAAAATCAACAAGAAGGCTTAATGTGTTCTGCTATATAGACAGAAAAATCGAAGCTTACCTCACTTCAACTGCTGAACTATCCAGAGTTTCTCCATCACAATTCCAGGTGCTATTAACAATATTACAGCAACAGGCTGGATGATCTCTGCAGAACTGGCCAAAACGCTTTTTTCCTATGTCCATGACATTGCTTTCGTTGTCTTCTGAAACCTTTGATGTAAATTGAAAACACTTCACCCGATAAACATCTACAAATGGAAAGTCAAACTACAAAAAAAAAAAGGCAAATACAATTAAATACATTTGATGTATAAAGCAACTCAGCATGCAGCATTCTGTACTTAAAGAAAGTCTGTCCATTCCAATTTTCTAGAGAAGCTTACCTGAGGCAAAAAGTGATTGTTTTTGAAAAACTGCACAAGTCAAAAACAATAAAGCCAAAATGAAACCTTACTTCTCAATGGTCACTGTATAGATAACCAGGTAACAGGTTCTGAGATTATGAGTACATGAATTATAAAGACTATTTTAAATAACATATAAAAATCATTATATGATATAAATAACATATAAAAATTATACATTATATCAAAGTGTTGGAGACAGTAATGTTATGGTTTATGGCTTAAACATCTTTATGAAAGACTTTTGCCTATTACAGCAAAACCATGTAACAAAAGCTGCGTGGAAGAGCACCACACCCTGAATGCACCTGCTGACTGAGGCTCTGGACTGCACATGGATGGAGATGACTCAGGTCTGGGCTGGGGGACAAGGATGCATTCACAGGAGGATTTAAGCCCAGCACCTTTCGGGTGGAAGCCATAGCCCCAGGTTTACCAGCTGCCAGGCTCACACAGACCCTCGCACCAAAGGGGATGGAGGAGAGGTTCTGCGTGTGGTAAAAGAGCCTCTGGTCCGAGGCAGGGAACGCCCACCCTCTGCTGTGCAGGCCAGCTCAGCTGTGGCGCCCCTGCCCCCTGGGACATCCACATGAATGACAGCAGAGGGGGTGTCACGGGCCCCCCCAAAGGGGTCCGCAGACCCTGCACCAGAGCACTGCACATAATGCAAAATGATGCAACAGATCCACAGTGTTGCAAGGGACAGTGTCAAGCCTGCCCCCTGTCAGGGAAGCCAGCTGGGTGTTCCCACCTAGCCCAAATGTGTATTAATCCATTGGATTCCATACTTTTTGGCAGGGAACCCTCACCATCAACAAGACCAGATGGAGGGAAGCAACAAGACGATGTTGGGATCCACAGAGGGGTGAATGTTTCTACTTAATCTGTCTCTGTCACTCTCCCATGTGTGTCTCCCTGCCTCCTTCCCCCTTTTCTTCTTTCTTCTCTCTTTCTTTTTCTTTGCCTCTTTTACTATTAAATAAAATACATCAGTTTTTTGGTATCAACATCTAACCTTGTTTGGTTTTAATCAAGTTTTGGGGTGTATTTTGAATCTTTCTGGGTTTGATCTATTTTATTCACAGAGACTTAGTCTTCTTTGCTCTTCTGTGCTTAGACTGGATCACAACACAAACTCAAAAAGGTTTGGATTGTATCTCTGCACCATACTCAGGACCTGTTCAAGTACAGTCTATAAGACACAAAGGCTTTTCTGAAAATCTCCTGCTTTTGCACTTGGTACAATGCCCTGAAGGTGAGAATTCAATGGCAGTGTGATCAAATCACAGAGCTGGGGGTACATGAAAATAAGAATAGAGGGCAGTATTATTACATTACAAAAAATAAAAATAACTTTACTAGTTAATTCAACTAGAAAATAGAGGTCAATTAGAAGATTGCTCTTAAAACTGAGGCTGCAGATTTACACTACAATTAATGTACAAATGCTTTAAACAGGCTTCATTAATTGAAGGAACAATAAATTAGAGGCTGTCCCCATCTGCCCTGAAAGCAACTTAACAGATAGGGTGCTAAACATTCAGCAAACTGTAGTTTAAATGACAGACAGGTCATTTAGCAAAGGCCATAGAGTATGTCTGTGTGTGTCTATGGGAAGGGGATGGCAAAGAAGCAAACGTGAAGGAACCGTTTACCCATAAACCAGTCTGTACTGATGTACAGTCACCCTCTTCTTCCTTTTTTTTTTGCATTTCCTTAAGTTTTCAAAAAGGGTTTCCCACTATTATGGTGGACACTAACCTGAGCTAAGGACATATGTACAACCCTGCATTTCATCTCCACTGCAAAATCAGCACATGCCAGAGAGAAATGGGAAACATTGGAAAGGAAATGGATATAGTGACAACCAGAAAAAGCAGAGATGGAGAGACCTCCTAGGTTCCCTAAGTTTTTAACCATAAATGAACTGTGAAGTCATCAAACTCTGTGCTTGAAAGCAGCAGCTCCCGGACCTAATGGGGCTCACTAAACAGTGTGCTGGTCCAAACTGCTCAGATGCAAATGTTGGTATCCACGGCTGCATCATGACCTGTGTCTATGCAGAGAGCACCCGAGCTCTCATGCCTCAAGCCTAAGCAGAATGTTGTCCCTTGATAAATGTTACAGCCAATTTGAAAGGTAGCCAGGGATGGCTTCAAATGATAGAAAATATCAAGGTATCAAGGGAACAGTGAGTGAGAAGGAGTGAACGGAAGAGGAGGAGATTGAGAACAGTGGGAAGGATTAATGTGGACACATTCACCATGTCCCAGGGACTGGGAATGAGGAAATAAAGGAAAAAGAAACAATACTAATTCTTTTACAGAGAGCCCTGTAGCATCATAAACATGTGAGATTTGTATTGCTTTTATGTACTAGATATGCAATTAGTCCATTCTTCAGATAATTTCCAGAACATATTAATAATATCAGGTCGGGACAAATGTTAAATATATGTATTCACAGCCATAGCTCTGTTTCAACAGATACTATGAACCAAAGCAGTGATGAATCTTCCCTCCTAACAGCTACAACACATGCAAGAAATAATTTTGGAGTTGAATGCATAAAATTCATATCCTGGTCACATACATGTAGTAAAATACTGCTAAAAGGCTGCAGTTTACAATCAAACTGCAGTTCTGGTAATTTTCTTCTAAATCACATTTTTAGACATGTCACAAAAGTGATTTATTATTCTTCAGCACAACTACCTCAGCTATTCATGCTGTGAGTAGTTTTTCATGCCGTGAGCAGTTTTTCATGACAACTACATGAGGGTACAGTTGTGATAAAATAACTTTAAATATTGTCCAAACAAGCAAATACATGGAAAATGTTACAAAACTGAATGCAGTTGGCCAAAATGGAATTTTGTTAGAATGCTGTGGCCAAGGAGTTGACTTTGGTAAAATGTTTTGAGCTGCCTTTTTTTTTTTACGGTATACATGCTGAGATTGCATCACCCAAAATGTATAAATTTTAAAAAATAAACAAACCTGCTTTACAGATGTTATTTCTGTCATACAAGAATATCAATATTTACAACTTTGATGGACTCTGTATAATTCACTGTCAAAAGGAATACACACCTGATCGTCTTGGTTTGTGTGTCTGACTAGATACCGTAGAAAATCAAACCGGGAGCACTTCCGAACTAGGATGAGGTCTGCTGAACCATCTGCCAAATGGGCTGCTGGTGAAAGACCTTTTGGACTTCGTGGACAGGCACAGCTCATATTTACTGCATTGATGGCCAGAAATTTCCCTTTTATAACCTTCCATTCTTCTTCACCTTCTGAAACACATTAATAAAGATGTGGAGATAGGTAATCATCTGATCTACTCACAAGAACACTAAAAAGCAATCATTAGCAACTTAAAAGTCTTCCCTGGGCATATTCATGTACTGTCAATAAATATCTAAAATAAATTACATTTTAAAAGTTGTATTTTTAAGTACCTGTTTTTCACACACTAACAGAGAAAGTTGCTTTCTCCCTTTAAAGACTGTGACTATCTCCTGAAATTGCTTGTCTGTTCTGGCATATGCATGTCAAATTCAGGACCAGTGCTATTTGGGTAAACCTGCAAAGCCATAGGCAGGGAAAAGACAGAGGCAAGTTACAACTCTTGCAGTGTGAAAGTTCAGAGGGATTAACTTTTTTATATTCTATTTTTGCTCTTCAACTTGTTAATCTTAAATAAACTACGCAGAGATTGTAGTTGAGTATTTGGTTTCTAAAGCAGTATTTCTCTTCTGCCTCAATGCCACAAAGTTAATAATTAAAAAAAGACAAAGGGAAGAGACAGATGACTCAGGGTGCAGCAAGGACCAGCAGGCAGCAGATCGAGAGTCTGTTTCCACTCCAGTCCCAAATGCCTGAAGATTTGAACTATTAACTGTTAAATGTTCCTGTGTATAAATCTTCAGAGATTTCTGGAAAACAATACAAAGTCTATTTTCAACACCATGAAATTCTGTTGGAGATTACATCTAGACTGAGCTTAAATGTGTGCTGGCATCAATACTATCAGGAAGCAGAGGAATTTTCTAGAAAAAAGAAGCAATGGCAGGCAATGCAGAGTTGTTACCTAAACTGTATTTTCTTGAATATGGGTAAAAATAGATGAGAAATTACTTTTTTATTTTTAGATTACACATAATTGTCTTCCTTATCACAATAACAAAAAGCCAAAAAGCAGCCATAACACTCTTTTTCTCCTGCCAATATGAGTGGACTCACTTCAAATGAACAATTCCACAGAAATAATGACTGCAGAACAAACTATGGACATAAAGGTTGTTCTAAGACTGGAGTTCGGGAGTGAGGTGCCATTAGGGGTAAAATTAAGGAGGGAACAAAAAATGCTGAAGTTTGTTTATGTAAACAAGTTAGAGGTTTTGAGGAATGTTAACTGGTATGGACTTGAAAATCTAACATTATTCAGTTCCCCACATTTTGGTTAACTTACAGTGATTTTCAAGGTGCTTTTCCGATGGGACTACAGACAATGTTTATGCTATGTATTTCATGTCCTGAAATTCTCATATTCTTTACTGTCTCCGTTTTAGGAACTGTACTTTTACTTCCGAGAATCAGTATTACAATTGTCTAGGTTATTTTGAACCTGAAGTCTATGATGCATTCATTTTGAATTGACATATTCCAAGCTCTATACATCAGAAAAATAAAAAGAAAAAAATTGTTTCCAAAGTATTTTGTAGTTGTTCTTCACTCTTTGAACTTCTCTTATTTTCTGGAATTTTTATTTATTGAAACTTCTTACTATCCACTCTGTAGTAACAGAGCCAAGAAAAACAGTATTCCAGGAAAAAACATGTAAGCTTATAATGTTACAAAAGACTTAGAGAAAACAAAAGATTTTATTATAATTTTTCCATCTGGACTATCCCCTCTCTGTCTCCTGAGAAACAGATCAGAAATAGCAAGAAAAAAACGCAGCTTTGAAATTCAACATTTTTGCTTCATTTGCCATAGTGCTTTTTAGTATTGCTTGCTTTACTGGTAATCTTTTTATGTTGCTTTCAAACAGGACATTAATGAAAGAAGTAATTTAAATCAGATTCAAAATGTGCATCTGAAGAGAGATGAGACAGACCTAAATGTCAGCCTATGGAATGACTGTTCAGGCTGCAGGCAAATGACAAGACCCTGCTCTGAGATGAAGGTAACCAAACAGAACATAACCTACTGTAACTAGAAACAACAGGCATTTTCTGATACACAAACAACAAAATGAAAACAATGCCCTTTACTCATAAATCTTTTGCTTTTTCTAGGAGAAGCATCAGTAATTTAGTCATCAGTATTTCTAGATATGTATTAACATTTAAAGTATGCTCACTGTAGTAAATAAGTCTCAAATTATTTAGGGTAAAATGCTTATTTATGTTATTGTAATAGATAGTTTTCATCTCGTATAAATTTCAGCATGTTATCAAGAACATCTTCACTGCTCAAAAGTAAGAACAAAGGGTAATAATCACATTTTAAATGAACAACTGTTTTCACAAGCATTTTGGAGCGTGTATCGCTGTAATAGCACAAATTATTTGCTCAAAGTATCTTTCCTACAACAGGGCAGCCATAAGCAGGGAGTGCATAAGTGGCACCCACTTCAATGGCCTATCATGTACACACATGCCAAGCTGCTGAAGTCAGCACCAAGTACTAACACTCAACGTTTACTCAGCACATGTACAGAGGCTCCTGCACAATACAAAGAAATATGTTCAGTAACAACCAATCAAGCATCCTTCTAGCTTTATCTGAATCATACACAGACCCAGTAGGCACAATGAAAGAGTCAGCCAAGACACCCTGTTGAGTGAAAAGCTTATCTGAAGTGGAGATTTAATATCCTTTCCATTGTGAATCAGAAGTAGCTGATTGTATTGTTTCCTTACCAGTACTGCATGGAGAAGAGACGGGACTGCAAAGAAAGACAGTTACCAGAAGCAGATTGGAATAAAGTAAACAATATCCTACATAATCAGCTGCTTAATATCATGTGCAATGTTTGTTAAAACTGCCTTGATTGCTAAGTAACTTGTAACTTTCTAGTAGCTCCTTTGCTGGATGAAAGGTAACAGAATTGCAGATTTAAAAACCAAACCAACCAACCAAAAAACCAAACAACACACAAAACCATGAAAAAATGCAAATGAAAACCTCCACAAACAAAAGAAAAAAGGTTGGCAATTTCTAACTACAATTATTTCTCCAAAAGACAGAATTTTTTCTTTCCAAAAAACCTACTGTCATATTTATATTATTATTTATACTCTATAAAAATTTCTTTAGCTAAATCTGGGCATTGATTAAAATAACCCAAGAAATACTCTGAATTGGCCATCTCTTGACTGTATCAAAGATCTGAAAGCAGCAGCTGGGATAAAAGCACTACACGTGTGTAACAAGAATTCAAGCTGCACAGAAATCTTTATGCTACCAGTGAATCTCCACAGTATGATGATCTTTTTGCTAACAAATGCCTAGAACCTGGCACAGACACAGTGCAAAAATACTGTAATTGTAAGATAATCTATGTCATAAGGACCAAATGTTCATGTCAAGAAAATTATGGTTGTATGCACTAGGTTCTACAAGGAGAAATAAAAACAGAGCAAAAGCAGAAACAAGCACCCACAGGAAGCCTGCCCGCTCTTTAAGAAGGATTTATCCAAGATGATGAAACAAAGCTGGAGGCAAAACAACTGAATCCATGTATCTTTCTCTAGCAAGGCCACAAGTGTAGCAATATCAGTACTTCTTCCTGTTAGGATGTAGTAGCTAGATATAAAGAGATGCAACTAGGAGAATGACTGAATATAATTCATTAACAGTTGTTTTAACAAAAGGAAAGAAAGGTTATGCCCATTAAAAAAAACCCCATGAAAGTGTGCAGAGGGGTTAGAATGGGATAAAAAAGAGAATAAGGATAGCATAACTAGAGAAGGAAGACAGAAATCTCATTTATCATTTATAGTGAGTACTAGTGGGGTGTTGTACAGAAATGCTTAAGTCCACCAGATCAGCTACGAGTTGTCCAAGTTCACTGCCTCACAGCAGGGTGACATTTGTGCTAACAAACACAAATTTTTAATACTGATCTATTCTAAATGTTATCTTAACGAACTGCTTCCTTCTATGACACCTCACAGTTTATTCATTCAGTCCTTCTGATAAAAACCCAGAGTCCTAGCTCACAGAATATTATTTTTCCTAAAGAAAAGAAACGAAACACATTAATATACAAATAATCAGTATAATTTTATCAGAATTTTCTGAGGTCTGAGTGGAGAAGACACCTCACATTTTTCACGTACTTAGAATCATTGCATTTTACTTTTTTTGACAAATTACCTTCATGTTTTAATCCACATTCCTTGTGCTGTTCTGCCAGCTGTTTCTCACTTTTCTTGCAAATGTAACATCTGAAAACAAAAATACCATTCAGTTCCTGAAAGACCTTCACTATTATTTATTTTAATTTTTTTATTTTACCCAGTCATTGCAAGATCTTCCTCCATCACAAGAAGCAGCACAGCACTGACAACCCGCATGTGGCATGAATCATCATAGCCCTGCAGGCAGTACAGTTATTTAAGTACAGTTCTGAAGATTACTGGATGTCAGAGGAAACAGTAGCAGAGAGCCATAAGATCACATCGGTTGGAAGGGATCTCTGATGTGATAGAAGCAGGTCTCACAGGAGAGCTCAAAGTTGGTCTTACAGGATCAGAATGTTCAGTGTCTTATTTGGTCGAGTTTTGAGGATCTGTGAGGGTAAATTTCACAGATCTCTGGGCACCTTGTTCCAACATTTGACGACTCTAACAGTGAAAGACACTGACATACTGGAGATAGTCCATCTCACAAGTGCTGAGTGCAGGGGAAGAATCATTCCTGACCTGTTGACTTCCCTTCTGCTTAGAAAATTCAGTATAGGGTGGGCTTTCTTTTCTGCAAGGACATACTGCTAACTCAGGTACAGCTGCTGTCCACCAGGATCTTGAAGTTTCTTCTGGCAGAGCTACCTTCCAGCCAGTCAGTGCCCAGCCAACACTCTTACATGGGACTATTCCACCCCAGCTACAGGACATTTATGTCTCCTGAACTTCAGGAGATTCCTATCAGCCATTTCTTCAGCCACCCAGAGCCCTCTGAATAGCATCTCTGCCCTTCAACACAAACCACTCCTCCCAACCTGTTATCATCCATAGAGCTGCTGAGAGTGCACTTTCTGAGACTGTCACAAGTCATTAATAAGGACGCTGCACAGTATCAGGCCCAATATTCCCAAGGAATACCATCAGTAATTGGCTGCCAGCCAGACTTGGCATTCACAAAATTTCTAGTAGTCCAGCCAGTTCCTCACCCACCCACTTAGCCAGTCCATACCTCATCAACTTAGTTTTAAGAACGCTACAGCAAACAGGACCAAAGGTCTTGCTAAAGTCAAGGTATGTAATATACACTGTTTCCCCTTCACCCAGGAGCCTGGGGACCTGTATGGCCTGGGGTGACACTACATTAGTGAAAAATGGGGTAAAGGAGTAAATTTGCAGCCTTTTCAATATATCTTATCACTATGTTCCCCATGCCACTAAGCAGCAGGCCCACAGTTCCTTCAGCCTTTTGTAATGACTGGTGTATTTAAATAATCCCTTCATAAGAAGCAACACATTTCACATCCCTCACTGATTTCAACTCTGCCTGAGCTTTGGCTTTCTCAACTTCATTCCTGCATGTTTAAGCAATGTCTTTTGTGTTCTTCCAAAGTAACCCATTCCACTTTCACCTTCTCTTTACTACTCAGTTCCTTGCTCATTCAAGTTGCTTTTTGATCCTGGTTGTTCACGTTTCTGCACATCAGAATGGATTATTCTTGTACTTTGAGGAGGTACCAACTAACTCTCCTATGCCTCTTTGTACTCCACGACACTCTCCCATGGAATCTTGCCAAGATCCTCAAATAAACCGAACTAAAGTCCAGAGCTGCAATTCTACTTTTTGTCTTGTTTACTTCTCTCGGAAGTTAAAACTCTATAATCTCACAGTCACTGTCCTCAATCATCAGACCCCCATTTTTTATTTTCTGTAATAAGACTGGCAGAGCAGTTGTTCTAGCCAGCCTGCCAATTACCTGCATGACCAGTGTCATTACCACACTGCAGGATTCTCCTAAACTGCTTGTGCCCAGCCCTACTGCCCTTCCAGCAGCTACCAGGAAGTAAAAAATCCCCTGTGAGGCACCCGACATTCTTTAGTCCATTACAGAGGCCTGGCTGACAGCTTTCTCACCCTAGAGCCTCCCCTGCATCATGGCACCGGATGGGTTGGGAGTTGCTCCAGCTGATTAGTACTAGAGACTCTGATCTGCAGTGTGTCACAGCACTAGTACTGCAGTCTTATTGCTTCTGGACAAAGTTTGTGGCTCCTCTGTAGTCTGCTGCGCTGTTTGGTGCTGTGACAATTACATTATCTCTGATAGCTAAACTCATATACAAAGAAGAATAATAAATACTAGTGCATCCAAGCAGGTGAAAGCAAAGAGAAAGAAAGGAACACTGGGAGATTAAGGCAGGCCCCCTGACTAAAGACACAAGTGAAGAATATCACACAGAATTCATACAGCATCATAGCAGTATACAAAAACCAGGCTAACTAGGCTGATTCCTGAGAGGACTTGTCCTCAGGACAAGCCATGCCAAACGTTGTTGTGGCATTAAAGCGACTGTTAAAATTGCTACATCCAGTTACAATGTGAACACTTGGGAATTTCTGAGTTATTCTTTTCATTTGTAGAAGCTACAAGGCATCCAGACTTTTGATACCTTAGTAGTAACACAGGATAGTATCCTCAGCATCTTGTAACTGGGTCCTGTGCTGTTATGTTTTGCTTCACTTAAAATTGAGGGAGGAGGACCAACTAACAAAATTTTATTAGGTTTTTGTTTAATGACCTGATAAAATGAGGTGGTCTTTTTAATGAGTCAGTAATTTTTTTACAAGCTTATCTCTTTTAGAGTAAGTGTTTTGATATTAAAACCAACACTTCTGTAACCTCTATTTATGTACAGGCCTCTTTAAATAGTTCACACCAAATAACCAGAGATAAACATTAGCCTACCCTGTTCTGCAGCTCTCTTTATCTCGTGGAGATCCGTGTGTGTGTTTTGCTGGTTGATAAGCAATTGTTCCTTCATAATAATGATGAGAAAGAAAAGTCTTGAAGCCTACATAAGAAAGGCATTATGCAGCATTAAGTCATTATAAATCCACATGGCAAAAATCTCTGCATACATTCCTTGATTTTTCCTCTCTTTCCTTCTCTAATGACTGCAAAACAATAGTAGCTTGTCTCAAGCTCAGAACTTTTTCTTATGATGTTTTAGACTATAAGGAACAAGAAAATACCACAGCACCACTCCAATGTTTTAACATTTGTCAGAAGTGCCATTATTTCACCTGACATCTTTAAAAAACAGCTAAAAAAATTAGTTATACATCACTGTTGAATCTTAAAATTGGCCTACCCTTAAATTCTCCTCATGCATCTTCTTTCCCTAACACAAGATAAATCAAAGGAGGCAAAAGATATTTTTCACTAGCATAGGATTTATCCATATATTAGGTAACAAGACGAAATCATTCATCTCTCTCTAATCAGTGCTAGAATAAGGGCAAAATTAATGACTCATTTCATCAGCTGAATGTCCAAGACAGAGGAGTGCCTATCTCTCTTTAAGTGACTAAAAGGAAAGTCAAAATGATTAGAACAGAGAAGCTATTACTTTTTAGGCTGTTTTCAATAGATGGCACATATTCAACACAACTTTACTGAGCCCACTATCAGTGTTAACCCCAAAGTTACAGAGCTTTATATAACGTGATCCAATGTATTTGGTGCTACAAGGAGTTTAAAATCAGGTTCAGTCTGTTTCTGATGTTTACAAGCTACAGAGAAGGTTGGTTTGGAGAGAGTAAACCAACTGCTCCAATATGTTTACATGCTGACAAAAGAATGTAGCACTTAAAAAACTACCTGAGTAGTCATATCTCATTGGACCCATCCACCGCTTCTTCTCACTGTCTTTTAATATATCTCCATAAAAACCATAACCCAGCAACGACACGGAGTATTTCAAAAACGTGTTGTTGTGATGTACAGAAGAGACATCCAGAGGCTGACAGTCACCTATGAAGATTAGAAGATAAAGGGTCTGTTAACTCTTATTTCCAGCTGCAAACATGATAGTAACTTTAACATTGCAAAGTTATTAAAAATAAAATATATATATTGCATTTATGTCAATACATGTGTCATGAATGCATATACTTCTTCCACATGCAGAAAAGGAAAAATAATTTTTAATGCTAGTTTAATCTCATACTTTAAAAGCATTAAACACTAAGTGAGAAGAAAGGGCTCAGTATGTTAAAAATGTATAATGAAGAATTTACAGTCCTTTACCCTGTAGCAGTAGGAGGGGATAGAGTCACAGAACTATATATATTGGAAAAGACCTTTAGGATCGAGTCCAAACATTAACCCAGCCGTATCATTGCCACCACTAAACTATGACACTAAGTGCCACATCTACACATCTTCTAAATATCTCCAGGGATGGTGAATCAACCACTTCCCTGGGCACCCTGTGCCAATGCTTGACAGTCCCTTTCCCTGAGCAGGTTGATGGAATATCTCCTGTACCTCTCCTGGGTACTACTTAAACCTCTACGTCATACTATCAGAGGATAATTCAAGCTGGAAAGAGCCTTTGGAGGTTTCTCATCAAACCTCCCAGTCAATGCAGGTTCAGCTGAGGTCAGATCAGGTTACTCAGGGCTTATCCAGTCAAGTCCTGAAAATCCCTAAGAACAAAGAGTACACCACTTTTCTGATGTCCTCCTTGTGCAAGCTTTGGAGTGATGGCGAGAGTTGTGGGGGTGGGGTTTTTTACTTGTTTGGTATTTTTATGTCTGGGGGTTTTTTTGTTTCACAGGGAGGCTGGACCAGATGACCCACTGTGGTCCCTTCCACCTGACCCATTCTGTGATTCCAGGACTTAATAACACAGATAAAATACTATGATATACTAAAGCCACATCTCTCCAATCCTAGTCCAAGGGCCTAAACTCTACAGATGCTGAACAGAGTTAACCATAGGTTAGTAAGAGAAGCACATGTGTAAATCTTTGCAACCCCAGATCCTAAAACTGAAACTGTTAAATACTAAGTAATGACACCAAAAGGTATTGTAACTCTAACTTGGCAAGGGAACATTGAATTGCCCAGGACAATTGGACACCTACCACAAAATACTACTATTCAAGTGTACACACACTGCTCAAAGCTTTCTGTAAGATAGCTATACAAATATATAGAGATATAGTCCAACAACTGATGCTGCTTATTGCATTTTACTATTTTCAAAAGAATGCCAGAATTCATGAAAACTTTAAAGTTTCAAAATGTTATGATCCCTTGAAAACAATGAATTACTGTAGAGAAAGCAATTAGTTCTTAACCTGCTGTATTTCAAATCAGAGACTTAAATCCCAGACAAAACCTTTGTATTTCAACTCAGCCATTACATTCAAATTATATTTCATCATCATAGAGAAAGAACTAAATGAAAATAGTATTTTAGTCTATTTTCATCATTTTTGTAAAAAACCAGCAAGCTGTGACCACTCACCTACAATAATATGAAGAGCTGAAGTTACTGGATCAGAAATGCCAACAGTTGAATAGCATATGCAATCTGTTGATCCTGAAAAATAAAAAACTAGGAATCAATTTGTATCTTTGCAAAACAAGTATTATTGGCATAGTCCTCCAAATAAAAGCATTATGTTCCTTTGGTTTGCTCCCTTCTATTTAATGGAACAAACTAAATAAAGGAATACTGTATTATCATCATCATTATTATTATTACTATTACTAAGACTGTAACACCCCCCCCACTNNNTACTAAAACTGTAACACCCCCCCCAATAAGTACAAGTATTGCTCTCCATACAAAGTACAAAAATTTTCACAATATAAGCAATAAATACGTAGCAGTTAGTGAAGGGAAGTAAGTTAATTTACACAGAGAATTTTATAATTACATTATAGCTTTTACATCAAAAGAGGCAGGCATACATTGATTTCCCTCTGTTTAAGATTTCTTGCTCATTGAGATCTCATCAAAAAAAGAGAAATTGACTGGTCTTCTGTTTTTGGTGGTACTGATCTAAATTCCAGGATGTCACCTTATACCAGAAACTTCTGAAAGTTCTATTACTTGAAAATTAATAGAAGTACCAGCTTTCAGGAATTAGTTTCTAGATAGGGTAACAAAATGGATAGAGATGTACCTTTACAGTCTTGACGCAAAATGCCTATAAGAAGAAAAGTGGGAAGCTTTAGGTTTCACCTATACACTGTTTAGAAATGGACAATTCTCCCTGTTCCCTATACAAAACAAGAGCCTAATGTAGGGCTCTGCAGCAGGGACTTGGAACTCAGGTCCAGACATACAGAAGTGTATTTGTTGCAGCACCTAATGCCAGATTTATCTTACAGTTTCTCCCATCCCTTCTATGAAACTGAATTCCTTCAAAGTCAAGGCTAGATATCTGAAAATATAAACTTTGTCCATATACATGTTCTCAGATTTCCTACCAACACGTTAGGCTGAAGAACACCTCAAATACAGTGTACTTGATTTCTGAGGCCTTATCAAATTGAAATAGAAACTAAAAATGGAGGAAGGAGCAGCCATTATTTAAAATCCACTTTTGGTTCTTTTTCACTTTGGAAATAGTCAGGGCATAAGCAGCTAAGAACAGGAACAAAGAAAATCCTTTCCTCTCCAATTCATTTTTCAGAAAATTGACACCACTTCCCCTACCTGCGCATGGAATGACAGAAGCTTCTACCAAGTACACACTATGCAGAAATCTGCCACAGTGATGAAGCAGCAGCTCCAGGAGCCACTTCAAGGGAATAGAACAGAACTGCAGAACAAAAGAAACAGTGGGACTGAACAGACCTCCCTCCACAAGGCTGAGGTTCAGATGGTGCCAGTGTACCATTACAGGCATATGCCATTGCAGGACATAGGACTCCAATTTCCCTCAGTATCATAACACATGAGGTACACAGATGATGATCTCATGTAACATTTAAAGTTTTATAGCAGAAAATATTAAGGGGAGCTCTGAAGCTGAAGCTATACTTTACTGCCAAGTTTTTCAGTTTCATATTATCTCCTATGCTCATGAACAGGAAATTCTGACTAGTTTTGAAAAGAAAAACAAACAAACAATCACTGAGAGATCTGACCCAAACTTGTACTGCTGAGTGTACAAGCCTAACACTTCATCCAAGATTTCACATTTCTTCCAGATTTCTGTGCATTCTGCTCTTAGAATTACCTCACGATTGTCTTGATGTAAACAGAGCTTCCCAGTAGTCTTACACTACAAATGGGAGAAGAGGGGAATTAATGTAAGCTATATTTCAACACCAGAGGCTCATCTCCCTATGATCTTCTAGTCAATTAAAAGCTGATTCATCTGTTTGGCAATTACACAGAACTTATTTTCATTTCTTTTCATTAATTAGCAAGGAAGGGCTAAAATTAAAACTGAAGTCTGAAATTAATTCTGAGATTCTAAAATGGGAAGCTGGGGAACATACCAACAGTAAAACACTGTTATTTTTTTTCTCTTGGAGCTGGTAGTATGGAACAACAAAACCAGTGACCTATTTACATGGATATAACATGGATGTAACTATGGCATTCCTCACACACATGCCAAGAGAATGTAACTAGCCCTAACACCACACCAAGCATAAACCTAACAGCACTTGTTTAAAGGTCACAAAATTGTTCATGATGACTAAGGTTTTGAATCCTTTTGAATACTTCTGAACCAAACAAGACTTCTAGACCATTAGGGGGGTCTTCACTAGGTCTGGAATCTACAACTGCTGAAACAGCACTCTGAACAGATGCACACAGACACCCACCAAAATCTGGGTTATTTCATCGGTACAAGTCAAATATGACAAGCAGGATTAGAATGTAAATACAGCTTGAATAATGTCTTATGATTAACAACTTAGGATTGCCAGAGCACTCAGTTGGGGCAAGAAGCTTTCCATAGAGCAGGACCCTTGACTAATGTTAAGTGGTGGCTACTGTACACTCTGGTTAAACCAACAGAAACATTATATACACACTCTGCCAGATTTTCTTTGGGGATTTTTAAGGGCAACAGGCTGAGTAAAGGAACATAAAAGAGGTTTTTATGGGTTGCAGAGAACTACATGCAAATGTGAAGAAAGTAGTTGGGACTGCTTGCTAACTGGGGCCTAATTCACTTGAAAAAAAGAGAAACATATTCAGTATAGAAATCTATTTTTGCATTGGTTTGCTAGCAGAGAAGAAAATCAGCATGCAAAGCAATGATTAAGTTTCAGGTTAAGACACTTAAGACACAGCTATATGTGTGCATGTTACACTGCAGACAGTATGTTAAAGCTGTATTTAC
>VYZT01043209.1:0-16463 GCA_013400735.1 Pomatostomus ruficeps
AAAAGGGTTCTCAAGCATTGTAAAAGGCTGCCCACAGAAGTGTCATGACTGGAGGTATTTAAAAGATGCATAGATGTGGCAGTTGGGAACATGGTTTAGTGGTGGCCTTGGCAATGCTGCGTTAACAGTTGGACTTGATTCCTTAAATGTGTTTTCCATCCTAAATGATTCTATGAAGAATGCAAGGATTGCAGTACACCCACCTGTGTTATTTTACTGCATCAGATAAACCATCTAAAACTCTGCTCCAGACAAACTACTGAACTGCTGCTGAGGAAAAATATGTGAGGAAATGGACAACAGAGGCAACAAGCTCATTTTACCAGTTCAGAATTCAAGTCTATCAGTGCCAGAAGGCCTGTATATCAAAGGTGGTGTCTGATTTTGCTCTTCTTGTAGTACCAAACTAGCTGTTTATTGTTCTGCAACTACAAGTAAGGGAAAGGGGGAGCAGGGCAGTTGCTGAAGTCTTGGGAAAGGACTGTACCACAAAAGGTCTGGTATGTGAAAACAAAAGGGGGGTAAAAATACAGCTGTTTCACAGGTTTGCACAAAATGGCTTGCTGCAAGGAGAGTGAGCTATTCTTGTTTTAAAGTGTACAGTGCGCTGAAGTAGGACCAACTTTCAGCCAACTAGCTGAAAACTCCTTTTGATGAGTCACAGGCCACTTAGCTTCCACAGGGATGGGATTTCTCAGCCCACTGTGCTCTGTAGGTGCCCCTGCCAGCCCCCATGCCACTGCAGAAGGTGACGCCATGGGCTCCACAATAGGACCTGCACCAGCAACCCTCTCCTGAGTGACCTGTGCAGAAGGTTTGTTTGTGAATGGGCAGCATGC
Organism: Pomatostomus ruficeps; assembly: GCA_013400735.1. NCBI lineage: Eukaryota > Metazoa > Chordata > Aves > Passeriformes > Timaliidae > Pomatostomus > Pomatostomus ruficeps. Next base: position 840 of record VYZT01043209.1, read on the forward strand.
AGCACTGCTAACTTTCTTCTAAGCTTTGGGAATTCCAAAGGTTTCTTTAAGCTGTCACAATGCAATAATTTCTCAGACAGTACTTGCCAGTAACCCGGAGCATGAGCAAGCTCTGCATACAAGAGTTACTAAAGCACGAGCTACATCCAGCAAGGGTGACTCAGTCACACTAACCAGAAAACAAGCTTCAAGCTCGCTGTTAAATTCATATTCCCTCATCAAGAGTCTATTAGATCCTGCAACAACTCCTAGCACTGTCAGAAAGGCTCTTTTCCTACAAAACAGAGTTTATGTATCACCTAATATAGAACACTGTGTGGTAAGCACTTCACATGCCTGGGAATTCAAGGTGAACTTCTTAAACCAAGTGGGATTTTGAGAAATTCCATCTATAAGCAGAAGAATGATTGGCAGGAGAGTTTTTAAATCTCCTTTTTATACAAAGCATTATAAAAGTACTAAACATATGGAAATAAATCAGTTAAGAACATAGCCTATTTATCTACACCATGGCAGCCACTAGGAGGAAGTTGTCCCCCCTCCTGCAAAATGCCTCACCCTAACACTCAGATGTTTGCCCTGAGGTGAGGGACAAAACAAAGCATTATTTTAGAAAAGAAACATCAAATAGTAAATATTAAAGCCTCCTTGTGAGTCTTTAGAGGGCACATTTCAATACTAACAGAACGGCTGAGAATTGAGAATACATACTTTGTTCATGTTCATCATACTGGTCATCAAATTACTAATATAGAAGTTTGCCTGTACAATTCAGATCTTAGAAGAAACATAAATCGGGGTCTTTACAGCCAATTTATGTCAGGTAAAGATATGAAAAAAAATCTGAAGTGTCATATTCCCACTTCTTCTGTTTCTATAATGAGCCTGTGAAAGTGCCTACATCATTGAAAATAGCACAAGGACATCATACAAATGAAGAGGTTTATTACAATTCAATTCAACATTGTTTTCTAATGTCTATAATAAGCCATATCAGCTAAGACCACAGCTTCTGTGCAGATTTCTCGTAGAAAAAGAAACAATTTGTGCCTGCACCTTTTTTTCCCCACATACACACACTCTTAATCCCAGGGAAAATTATTCTGCCAATCATACTAATGCCCACAAACCAATGGCACCAGTAAGTCTTTGGCTGCATGTAAGCACATATATTCATCTGACGTTTTCCGTAACACCTCACCAGATCCAATCCTGAAGTATTACAGTATATATACACCTGTTCAGTTCTGAGTGTGTAAAATTATTGCAATTAAGTGAACCACACATAGTACTATAAACAGACAAGCTCGAAAATAAAAAAAACTGTTTCTGAACCATTATTTCCATGTTTTTATTATCTATACTACAATAGCATTTGAAGGTTTAATTTCAAACTGATAAAAATAGCTTTTCCTCTTCCAGATAAGTAATATGAAAGATTTTTTTTTCCTGGCCATGACTGGGAGAGGTGAAGAATAAACTTTTCCCACAAAAAAAAAAAAGCTAAGGTAGGGAAACATTTAGATGAGTGTTATGCCAGGCAAAATACTTTTCCGACAGCAAGTTTTCATCACGCTTTAACTTCTCAATTATGGTACAGAAGAAAACCTAGTATTTATCCCAGCAACTATATGCAAAGATATATGCTAACTACTATAAACATATGTGCAAACATAATGTAAGAGAGAGGAGTCACTTACTTGATGGTCCAGGAGAGTCTCTGTTCTCACCATGATGCTGTGTACACATACAATTGAGGAATGAAGAACAGCAAACATAAAAGTCCACGCCAGGAAGAAGCAAGTGCACAAAAAGCAGCAGCAGGAAAGAAGGACAATGAAAACAGTGTTAGTTCATAACTAAAATATAACATGCATCTCAATGCCAAAGGCAAGACCTTAAGAGACTCAGCAATCCAGAAAAGTTGAAGCAACAAATCTGACAAACATGCTTATAGAAAAGCCATTATTAGAAGCCATCATTAGTAAACAGCAACTGCCTCAACCACTTCTTCTGAGTGGAAACTCTACAGCAGCAATTTAGTGCTCTTATGGCTTGATACACAGCACTTTTTAAGGAATTTTAAGTTGGAATGGTTTCAAAAGACTGAAGCTCTGAAAAAAGCTGAAATAGCACAAAATTTGTTTCCAAAACCACTCCACTTTCAGAAAAGTGTTTTGGAAGGAAAAAAAAAAATCCTTCAAAGCCGTCAATAATGTGCAAGCACCTACTAATGCTAGATTCAAGCCTAAATGCTTTTGCGTACAAACACAAACTTAGAAGCCACAGATTCAGTTAATCTACAAACACAGGTAACATTTGAAATTGCTTAGGATGCAAGACACACAGTGCAGTTTTAAATTTAAGAGGAAATTTTATATCTAAGTACTTCCATAGAACCAAGTTGTATAAAAATTATTTCTCTCCCACTGAATGCATCAAATACCGGCACTAAAGGACAGTAACTACACAGTAATACCTGTACTCCTTTCTGATATTTGATCTGGAATATTTTTTAAATCCTTGCCAACCAAGACCACAATCAAGGCTAAGATCCCACTGTGCTCAGCCATGTGCAGATATAAGGCAAATTCCACCTACATCTTAAAGGATTTACTACATTTAAAATCTGTGAATAATAGAAAAGAGAAAACAAGAATACTGATCAGCAGGAACATTTCCTCCTTAAAAATAAAATAAATCCAAACATGACATGTCTTCTATGTCCCAAAGTTTGTTCCACACAAAGTAGAGAAATCCTTGCTCTGCTTTAAAGAGGATCCAATCTTGCCTCTCTTATCAAGACTTAACAGCAGGAAATGTATGAAAAAGAAAATCATAATCAAAATCTTTGCAAGCAGGAGTCTTGTCTTGCACTCCTGATCTCAAAACACAGATTTTTTTTTTTTTATCCCTCACAACAGCCTAAGGGTATTTAATTGTAAATTGACAGTGCAATGAGCAAATGTGAAGTACTGCAATGAATATACAGCAATTGCAGTACACATGACTGGAAAGCTGAGGGAACCCTTCTTTCATAATTCTGCACTTTCTGGAACAGGACTTGAATAAACAGGAAAAACTGAAATAAAATATAAGCACACTTGGCAAATAACCTTCTATTCCTGCCAGAGACTAAACTCAGGTCAAAGAGTGAAACTCATGAACTTATCAGATAGGTTTGGGTAGTACTACATGAAAAGTATTCAAGAATTCAATGGCTTTCAAGGCAAAGTGTTTATTTTTAATGTACAGATAACATACTGCAGACTAGGAAACAATTTATGTTCAGACTGGAACTGTCCTACCCTATATGATGATTTTAGATTCAAGAGAATAGTGGCTGACAAGAGAACAAGAGAACAAGAAGCCTGCAGAAACTGTGCAGAGACCCAGCAACTGACTGAACAGCTGGGAGCACAGCTATTCAGCACTGGGCTGCATTATTTCTCACTGGGAGCTGGAAAGCAAGAGAACAGAACCATAAAAATGCACTGGAAACAGACAAACAGGATCAGAAGTATCTGAGCCTCAGAGAGATGTTCACTCACAGTACGTTACTCACGTGCGGGAGAAATAAGAGTGAAAAGGTACCTCAGCAGGTCCTGTCTCACTGCCTGCCTCGCAAGCAGCCCTGGCCAAGATACAACATGACACCAGGGAGCAAGGCAACCTGTCACCTGAGATGATGATGCAGGGGCTTTTCATGTAAATATTTTAGCATTGCATGGTTAATCCTATGAACTGGTACAAACAGCTCCTATGCCAGAGGCTGAAACACAAGCCTGTCTAACTCTGTCCTTGATCTTCTCCAATAGACATTCTGTTTACACACCGAACTCCCTCTGTTGCTGGTCAATCCCCTCTCTTCATTAGAGCTATTTGGGACTGTGTATTTACCTAAAACCTGCAGAATATATATTTCTAAACATCGGTGAGAGATTTTAAGGTACTGAAATGAGACTATTTTGGCCAAAAAGACCTCTTCATTTTTCAATGGCCTACTGCACCTTTATCATCTGCAATTCATATCACTGCAGACTGGAGTTCCAAACCACTAGGGGAACAAAACATGGCAGTTTTACTACTTCAATGTTTTCTCTGAAAAGAAGGCTCTCAGGACATTCCTGTCCATCACCGCCCACAACTCTTATTCTAAACATACAAAATTAAGAGAAACATATACATATTTCCAGAGGCACAGCCTACCCTTATTTTCACATTATATATGTGAATGACTATGGTTACAGATTACAGAACAAGTCCTTTGAGAGGTTCTCAACACTATGTGATTGATTTAGCTTCTACAGAGACACAACTACTTTAAAATGTTGCTGCCAAAATACACAAAGCCTAGTCCTCCACCCAGTAAATTTTTCCCCTAAGACTTAGAAGTAAAACCAGCAAGATAAATCCAGCAATATAAATCCAGCAATATAAAGCATCATGAGAGAGCAGGTGTAATTCTGTTTTTATACAAAGGCAGCTCATGTGCTTCAAAAAAAGCACTATTTTCAGATGTTAGTTTCTCAGAAATAAAGCTTATAACAACTGCTACTAAGCTTTAAGTTATATCTGCCAAGTTCTCCTAAAAAACAAAATCCTTTTCCTGTTGAATACTAGGGTAAAAGCAAAAGCATATGTCACGCTAGTATGTCTGAATCTCATATTATAGAAGTTTAAAAAACACTTACTAGTTTACAATCAAAACATACTGCTAAATTTTTAATAGTTTAAACGAACATTCTAAAGCCAAGTTTGAGTTTTCACTTTGCTGAAGACAGACTTTTCCCCAAGGTAGTCTCTGATATGTGTGAACCACTGAAATTAATCCAGTTACACTTAAATTGAGGACCACTGACCCAACCTAAAAATCTGATCCGTAAAAGGAACCTCTATTCAGTGCTTCAAGGAAAAAGGGTACTTTTATGTCTGTTGATGGATTAAGTAGCAAGGACTGACACTGACCGTACAAGTTATACCAAAGGCAAATTATTTATTAAATATATGTTTTAGCAAAAATTAGAAGTGACTAAAAATTACTAAAAAAGATTTCAAAAAAGCCTAGTTTATACCATACGTTTCCATGTAATGTTCTAAGTCCTAGGGCAGTAAGACTTGATTAAATTATTATTTTATAGAAACATAGGCAAAAACTGTTCTCAAACATGGACTCAAAGCAAAGCATCTATTTTGCACTGTTTTAATGGTGTCAGACTACAAAAATAGTTTGCTGAGCTGTCACAGCCTTAGTCTTCAAATTTATATTCAGTACATATCAACCTAATTGTTAGACAAGAAGGGCATTTAATAAGACTTCCTATACTGATTCTGCAAAGGAAAGAGCACAGCAGTGCTGTGATCTCCTCATCCATTCTTCTTTTATATGCAAGCCAAAAAAGCAAATTAGAAAGCTGACACCTCTAAAAAAGGCTTTTTCAGATACCTCCTAGAAACATCCCAAAGGACTTAAAAGTGGAGAAGACCGTTAATCAGTGTTCCTCACGCACATTGCAACACATGTATCTCATGAATTTTATCATGACAATGTAACTTAAAAAAAAAAACAAAAAACCAAACAAACAGATTGCACCTAAAAGTCTGGAATACTGAAAAATCTTAAACATGATTTTAAACAATTTAAATTTCTGGGAAGTGTCAGGATTTGCATTGAGTGAAGGTCTTCAAAATTACTGAGTTAATCTCTCTTAAAACACATATGGCATTTTTAGTATTTAATTTTCACCTTTTTTACTCTGATACACACTAGGCCAAGTACATGAGACTACCAAATAAGCTTTCCAAACCATTTTAACACATTGTGCAACACACAAAAGTTGACATGGTAACTGCAATTAAGACAGACAATTACCCCAATGGCTGGTATTTTGATAAGAAATGTTTAGAGTAGCCTATTACAATATACCATCAGTTACAAGAAATTATTCTAAGATGACACTTCAGAAGCACATAGGATGAAAGGCAATCTATCCTTACACTCAGCATTCTTCTAAAGGAGTCTTGGTAAAACAGAGACTCATTTTGAGATACCTTCTTGAGATCATGCTATACTGAAGGATTGTCACAACAAGAAAAGTAGCACATTTTATGTTACTTTGAAGTGTTTTGTAAATTGGTACTTTTTCATATATTTTGAGGANNTTTTCATATATTTTGAGGAAACGCGGAGCACAGCAACTGAACTGACAGCATTTTTTTAAAAAATGGAAATACCCTACTGCACAGTTGATACTCATAGTGTGCTACATCTGGGATATAGATGCATTGGCCACATAGCAAACCAATGAATTCGCAGATTACAGAAAAAAGCCAAGGATTTTCTTAATGAACTGCAAAATAGTTTGTCTCCAAATTCATCACTTAAGATAAAAACAGTAATAAAACACTTGATCAAATTAATACCATCCCATAGTAGTTGACTATCACAAAGTTTGTCAGTGATGAGGTATTAAACTTGACCTTCACTTCAGTTACACAAAACATCCTGTTTTGCCTTTGGGAGGCAGTGCTTTGGAAACTATAAAACATTTCCTGCTTCAGCTACTAGAGTGCTTCTACATAACACTGCCTGTGGAAAAACTAAATTCTTAAATAATTTCATCATTTATGATGATGATGAAGTACGACAGTACCCACTAGCCTTTCCTGTTTTTAAATTGTGCTTAGAAAGAGCTTCACTTCTTCAGAAATTTTATAATCAGTAGATTATCAACTCTTACACCTCTAATTACTGGTAATAATAACATATAATTATCACTCCTTCTATCTTTTCTGCTCCTCATTCCACCAAGAACTACATTATTTCTTCTATTGTCCAAAGTCACTAACTAGCAAAGTGCCAATTAGACTGAGAGGAATACCTTTTTCCTTCAGGACACTTGAGACAAAAACCCAAAAATCAAATCAAATCCAAAATCCACAAGTTTTTTAACATTCAACCCTCTTGCCATGAGAATCTAGTAAATGATACATGATACTACATGATATTCTAAATGCATTCACCAGAAAAGTATCAATTCAAACCAAACGTTAACAGATTCAAGCCATTTAACCTTCTCCCTGCAAAAGCATCTTCACATTCCTCTCATTATACAAAGGCACGTTCAAGTTACTCACTGAATTTCTATCCAGTTCCCCATCAAACGGAACGTTCTCCATGTTGAAAGGGCCTGTTCTCTGTCTCTATCTCAGAGTTCTTCCATCCTGGTACTGGAGATCCTAGAGAGGAGAAGAAAAATGTAAATATTTAACTCCAAGGGCTGAAATCCATTAGAGAGCTACACTTTCTCTCCTCTACGTTTTAAGAGAGTAAATAGTCTTATGTGGTAACCACTGCATTTTACAGTTCCTCGCAAAACACAAACATTTACCCATAGAAATCAACTTCGGAATAGAGAGAACAGTTTCAAATAAAATGGTCAAAACAAAAACTACTTACAGAGACAAGTATTTACTTCTACAAAGAAGAAAGAGTTCTGCAAAAGAAAGAAATCCACAGGTTTTGCCCTGTATTTTCCATTGTTCCAGAGTTCCCAGCAGCACACCGCTCCCGCCCCACAGGCGCGTGCACACAAGCTGTTTGGGTACAAAACAAAGCTAATTCTGGAGCAGTGAGAGTTGAGGGCTTCCCAGCATAACTCCAGAAACAGCTATGTATTGCTTTGTGGAACCAAAATGCAGGAATTATATAATATGTGCAAGACAGCACCTTTTGTGGCACAGCAGGCACTCATCTGGGGGTCACCACACACAGCCAGAAAGCAATGCCTCATTCTCTAAGCATTTCCTATTTACTTTTTTAGCAAGAGAATGAAACCCAGAATGAAACTTAGTATTCACAGCATATCTGAAGTCATCAGTGAGACAAGCAGGCACTCCGGAATCAAGCAAAACTTGGTGGAAAGTGCTTTAACCATTAGTTTGTTAAGCAGGTTTCAGGAAAGGTGCAGACCAAATTAGTATGCCTACTGAGATGTCCAGCTACAGCCCATCACTCTGCCTCTCTCTCCAAGACCTCCACCAAACAGGACAGCAGTGGATGAGGAGGCTGTGTACTTACCTGTTTGAAACAGTACAGCCAGTACTGCACAAGGAGAAAGCCCTGTGGTCCCACCCTGCGCCAGCCACAGCAACGGTTTGATCAGAGAATTAGCCCAAGGACAACTTTTTTCTGCCTGTCTTGGGTAGGGTAAGGGGGCAGGAAGCAGCTAAATTACAAAGTCAATTGCTAAACCAACACTTGTGCAAGAGCAGGGGTAGCATGGAGATGGTGATGGTTTTTTACGCTATAATGTTAGCATATTGTGCTTAATCTATGCATCAAGCTAATGGCAAGGTTTAATAAAAACAGATTAAGTGAAGACAGAAGGGTGAGGTGGGAAGAAGCATCACTGTTCCTCCAGGGAACCTGAGGAGCATCCTGAATGCAGGAGGATGGGAGAAAGGCAAATAGATAACAAGAATACACAGGACCTTGTGGTTCAAGGTCTGCCTCAGGAAACAGACACTCATGAAAACAAATCCAACTATAAAGAATAAGTATTTATTCAACTGCTTTCAATGTGTTACTATAATTGTTATTTGGTTTTGTATTATGTAAAGTGATTTAGAATTTTCCCTCAGGAAAAAACACACAATATTAATATACTCTAGCAAGTTACCATAACATATGCTGGTAAATCACAAAAGGAAACATTAAAAAATAGTTTAACAAGATGACCGTGTGTTAACAAAATTGCAAAGTTAAAAGTTTTTTATGACTTAGTCCAATGAACTGAGGAGGACCTTGCTCCAGCACCTGAGTAATAACTGAGGTGGCACACAACTGGATGTCCTCATGCAAATTAGAAACAGTAGACATCTGAAAGGAGCTGACTACAAGTGATTAAGTCGCATTAATGAAAGGAAAGATGTCATTACCACAGAAAGAGGCATTTACCCCAAAGCTCTGTTTCCCAGAGCAGTAGGCACTGCGACTCTTACTTTCCACACCCAAACACGAGACGCAGAATTGGGTAATGATTTTTGATGTCTGTTCCTTGTCATCTCTCCCCCACACACCCATTTCAGGTTCTCTAATTAGCAGGAAATCCAGCAACACCAGACTGTATGCATACTCAATTTACAGAAACACCAAACTCTTTTAAATAGGATGAAAAATGAGTGGCATTACAAACAGATGTGTGCACTGCTATTTTAAGCAGTTTTTCAGCTTTTTCTTAGTTATGCAAACTTGTGCCACACGCAAGTTATCTGAAAGAATAGATCTTTGCTGACAGGAACATTCAGCCTAAAACACTTTTAAGCCATCTTTATATTTAACAGACATTTTTTAACTCTTAATTTTTATTGTCAATGCTCCTGGTGTATTCTGCTCCTCCATTTGTTCACATGACCACAGCCACTACATCCCGCCTTATCTTAGCCTCAAGAGCACCTCAGAGAGGTACCCTAATGTCTAATTCTTAGCATTTGGGACCACTTGTGGTCCCAAAGACACTCATAATCCATCAGGGTCCCAGAGGGTGAAGAAAAGTTTTCCGGGAAAGGGAAGGAAAAAATTCTACCTGCTCATGTTTAAACAGTAAAGCAGGTGCAGAAATGGTTAAGAACTATCTTCCCCCAAGCTGTTTAGCTTATGAGTAGACAGTCAGCTTGGCTTATTTTTCTTGGCAAAATGAAGGCTGAAAGTGAACAACATTGCTTCTGTTATATGCCAAAATAAATACAAAGGAAGGAAAAGGGCTCTCTCAGCAAAAGGATATTGCCAAAGAGTCAAGTAAGTATGAAATTGGAGAACAGATTTATTTCGAAAATTACAGAATGCTTCTAACCATCTGAGCCCTAAGGCTTTGAAACAACTTTCCAACCAATGCAGGGAAGGGGAATTTATTTGTTTGTAAATGCAGCCAGGTTATTAAGAAAGGTGCTTCCACAAGCAAGCAAGCTCTTTACTACTTTAGCTAACCCTACTATTAGATTTGAAGATACAACCCCAAATGGATAATTTCATTGATTGGGAGTTTTAGTTTTTGGGGAACATTCATGACATGCCTTTGTTGCTCTCTGTAACATTCACAAGCGTTTGCAGTTTGGTCAGCTTGAGGTTTTAATTAACAAATGTTCCTTCAAAATTTTTAATTCTTAAAAGCTTAAGTGTTCAGCAGAGCACACACAAAATGAAATTATTTGAAAATAACTCTATAATGGCATCCAGCTAGTCCGCTATTTTTCCTTTATAGACAATGGATACAATCAGGCACAAAGGTATTACTTATTTTAAACCACCTGTACCAATCAGACAAATCCTTCCACCAAATAAGCTCTTCCTCTCTAGCTGTAAAGGATGAACAGGTCAGAAACATATACTTAACGCAGAAGGGAATTGTTTCCCTCTTATCAAATGATCCATAACCTGTCCTGTTAACATTTGTATTCCATCTTATTTTTGCTGATGACACCAAACTGTGGGGTGCAGCTGACAAGCTGGAGGGAGGGGATGACATCCAGAGGGACCTTGGCACACTTCAGAGTTGGGTCTGGGTGAACTTCAGGAAGTTAGTTCAACAAGGCCTGGAGCAAATACCCAAAGCTGGGTGGAGAACGGGTTGAGAACAGTCCTGAGGAAAAAGGAATTGTGGATACTGGTGGATGAAAACTAGACATGACCTGGCAACTTGTGCTTGCAGCCCAGAAAGCCAACTGTATCCTGGGCTGCATCAAAGGCAGCGTGGTCAGCAGGTCAGTCCACCAGGTCACTCACACGTCTACTCCCCTTTTGCAATATTTATATTTTATATTAGATATTAGAAAGAAATTCTTTACTGTGATGGTGGTGAGGCATTGGAACAGACTGCCCAGAGCAGCTGTGGATGCCTCACCCATGGCAGTGTTTAAGGCCAGGTTGGATGGGGTTTTGAGCAACCTGGTCTAGTGGAAGGTGTTCCTGCTTACAGCAGGGAGGTTGGAGCTAGCTGGTCTTTAAAGTCCCTTCCAACCCTTCCCATTCTGTGGTTCTATGGTTTTAACAGATTGCTTCAGTCATTGGTAGTTCTTGTAACAACTTGATCTTCAGTTTGTTGCACCTTGAGAATAAGAAAATCCTCCTTCGGTCTCCCACAGAAGGAAAGAAAAATATGTGTCAATGAAAGCTACTACTCTGCATGAACAGGACCTTTTCTAAACATCTATACACATACATGCTGAAAAGTCCTACAGGAAGAGGTAAGAAGACAACTCCTGCCCATTAAAAAAATTTATTTCAAAAGCCATAAAATGGATGTCTCAGTACTACAATGTTACACAATCTTCTCTTAGATATAGTTACACAAAGCACAGATCAAAAGCAGTACAAGTTAGGTGCCTTGGCCATGAGAGAAACTGTGGCAGCAACCTTCTGTTCAGTCCTATAGAGATCGGTGAAGTGGATATGGCAGTATTCTGCATTGACTTACATACTCCCTATGTTAACCAGATTACATAAGCTTTTATTGTAGGGTATGTTTGTTTAACTAAAGGGGTTACTAGGCAATGCAAGCCCCTTTTTCTGCCAGTGTAACAAGAGCTCATCACCAAATATATTTGTTCCAGCACAAGAGAGTTTAGCCCTGACACCATGGCAGTAATACCCTATTGGTAGTATATTTATAACATTAAATCATAATTCAGTTTACAGAAGGACTCTTCTTCCTCTTCTCCCACACAAGATTAGCTTCAGTTCAAACACTTCACTAAACCTGGAGAGTTTAATCAAGAGCCCCCACTGTCCCCATACAAGTTGCTGGATTTCAGCCAAGGTGCAGCCACAAAGTGCAAGTGGTAGAGATGACCCCTGAATCTAAAACATTTGCTTTTTAGTCAATGGACCAAGTCACTTGAACACCTGCATTCGGTATTATATAGGCAGGTTTTAGCTTTCCTCCTAAGGACTATCACCTGTGGTCACTAGATACAGCACTTGCACTGCGATACTGTGCTGTGACCTGTTACAGTATCACAGCCCCCTCCTTCACCCCAGCACCAAACCTCAGGGGTACGGCCCGGCCTCACCCCTGACCTGCCTGATGAAATGGTCACTGCCTTCTGACCCAGCCCTTCCAAAGGCAAAGTGCTCTCCTGGGCCCTGACCTCCAAACTCACCTAGGCTCTGCTGGATGCCTGTCTTCTTTCCCTAAAGCCTAAAATAAGTAGAAGCATTTAAATTGAGATGAGTATCAGATAAGAATATACTGTAAATTTTTTAAGCATAATAATACATTGACTTTAAAGATCATTGTGGCAGCAAGGCAAGGCACACTAGGAGAAAACTAGTTGTTTACATTGATGTCAAGAAGGATAAAAATTCACCTAGGTCCTTGCTGGAACACAGAGTCACAACAGTACCAAAGAAATGCTGTTTCACAGGGAATCAGAGAATGGCTGAGGTAGGAAAAGACCTCTGAAGGTCATCTTGGCCAAGCCCCCTTTTGAAAAAGGATGTCTAGACAGCTTTTCAGTATCTCCAAGGATGGAGACTACATATCCCCCCTGTCCAACCAGTGCCAGTGCTTGGTCACCCTCTAAGTCAAAAAGTGTTCCTGATGTTGGGATGGAACTTCCCATGTTTCTGTTCATGCACGTTGCTTCTTGTACCATCACTGAGCACCACTGGAAAGAACCTGTCTCTGCCACCTTTATACCCTCCCTTCAGGCATTTATACACATTGTTGAGTTTGCCCCGAGCCTTCTCTTCTCCAAGCTAAACAGACCCAGTTCTTTCAGCCTTTCCTCACACAAGAGATGATCCAGGCCTTTGATCACCTTCATAGCCCTTCACTGGGCTCTCTCCAGTACATCCACATCCCTCTTGTACTCAGGAGCCCTGAACTGTACCCAACACTCCAGATGTGAATTCAACAGCACTGAGTAGAGCGGAAGCATCACTGTTCTCAGTCTGTTGGCAATGCTTTGTCCAATGCATTCAAGGAACACGATTCATCTTCTTTATGGCAAGGGCATGTTGCTGACTCATATTCAACTGTCAGAACCAGGTGAACTCTAGGTAAGCCATTCTGTAAGGTCCATAAGGAAGCTGAAGGTAATACTCTTGAGAAAGGTATCTAAGTGCTAAAACAAACCAAGAAGAACAAGTTCCCTAGACATTAAGAGCTAACTATAACAGTTATAGTTACCTATAACTCCGAAGAGGTATAGGATCAGTTTTAAGAGATTAAAGGAAATCTACACCCTGCATCTAACTAGGGTGATCAAACCAAGGCTCTTAAAAAAATCTAATCTACTTTGCTCCATGCAGCAGGGAAGCAGCAATAGCACAGAAGGTAACAAAAGTACATGTCTTACTCTCGAGGCTCTTTGAATACAGTGCACCAGAAGAAGAGCAGCCTCCTGGTGATAGTGCAAGGCCACAGATCATCTTTCTCAGCTAACAGGTCTGCACACCAAGTACACTTCATTATCAAGCTACAGATCAGGCCAGCTTCTTGCACATGACACAGTGCCACTGCACGCCAAGTACCCCGTGTTTGCTGAGCTCAGTTCCGAGAAAGCAGGAACTGAAGCAGAGTTACTGGTAAAAACGGAGGAGGGGCAACAGGGTCAAACAATTCAGCAAAAGATCCGGTAAACAAAGAAATCATATCTTTTTCTCAACTCTCAAACTAAGCATCTTACACTAACAACGACTCAGAAGTACTAGGAAGTGGTTGTATTTTGAAATTCTAGAAGAGAAATCTGAGAGATGAGTAAATCTCTAGGTTCAAGTCCTTCTACTGTGAGGCCTGTCCAAACAGAAGAGCTTGACAAAATCAGTAATTATACAGGAGAAATCACAGATGACAAAACAGCATAGTTACATTAACTCTGAATTGGAATGTTTGAATGCTCAAAAGTCTGCTACAAGCATAACCACACCAGAATCAACAACTGCCTCAAGTCCCCCAAGTACACTGTGACCACTTAATGCTATCAGCCACCAAATCTATCCTTATGAAACACTTCCTTCCATCCTGAGTTTCATCACCTGCCTTCTCATTTTCTGAATAAACAGTCCACATGCAGAGTAGGCTGTTTCCTCTGTTTCTGTATTGCTGTTTTCAGAAGGCAAAAAAGTATCAAATACCAAACCACTAAAAAAAACCAGGAAAGTTGAAGTACTTAAAAACAGGACTTGAAAACATCTCTCATCTAGAAAAAACCTGGCATAGTCCAGATACCTCAGCTATCTTTCTACAAAGTTAGATGGCAATGAAGGCCAAGGGTAGCATAACAAACTTCTGAATACCCACAGCAACTTTAATAATTACTACCTTAAACTGGGTTCCACAGACAAACTTGTCCTGAAAAAAGAAAGAGTACAGGAAAGATGCCAAGAGTCACTGACAGGTACTAAATCCCAACATTCTCTCTAAAAGCTCGAGTTCCTAGGGTTCTGGAGCCCTTTGGCCATTGAAGTGCACTTCAAAGCTCCCAAACTTATCCCAGTCTTCATGATATGTATTCTGCAAGACTGTTCCCACAATTCAAATGAGTTGTTGGTCTTGATGGTAAGTGTCTATTTCTTCACTTAAAGGTGTCTAGTTACCTGCAGCATTATACACTTCGCCTCCACAGGCCATTTTTACCTAGGGCTCAGTCTAACTTTTAGAGCTTAAAAATAAGAGAGGTAATAAAGCATTGATTTTGTTCATTTAAGAGAGAACCTATGAAGCTTCATAAAATATTCCAATGGGTTTTTTTGTTTCATTTTGAAGCAGGGAAAAAAGATTTATTCAAACCTTACAACACCAAATCTAGCATTTTATTTTTACATATATTTTTAATTTTTGTTATTTTGCTGCAGTACTAACTAAGCAAAATAACTAAGTGGGTGTCATACACAACTTTAATACAAGGTTAAATTGGCTAATGACAGTCTTGATTTTGAAGAAAAAAAAGATGGACTAAAATGAAGTGGTTCGAAATATCTCAAACCATATTCCTTTCAGAACTCCACCCTGCGATTCTTTCACATTTGTAAAGTTACTATTAAGTTTCTCATATGGTACTCTCTATCTTTCTTATCTCCCATTGTGGCAGCTGTATGAAGAGGCAGTGTGACACACTCTTTAGAGACAGCTGAAAGGGATTAGGAGGTTACCAGTCCTCCACACCTGGTTGTTACCATCTCTTTCCCCACGGTGGCTGCTGTCTTTCTGAGCTGCCTGCAGACCTGTCTGTGCAGGTGCTCCCTAACCCTCTTCCGTCAAGAGGAATCCCCACTATTGCAAATTATTTTAAACAGACACTCACAAAATGCGTATCACTTAAACGGACCTAGGTTGTGGGACTTGTGCAGGTCTGGTGCTGCCATGGTAATGAGCAGCTGAGGGACCTTTTCACTCACCTCCATCCCAACCATAACAGCCTGGGTAAGCATGGACTGTGCTTACAGCTGCAGTCTCCCCCAACACCAACTGGAAACTACTTCAGGAAATGAAGGGAATCAAGCCAAGGCAAAAGGAAAAGCAATGTTGTTAGAAGTTAGAGGCTTCTCTGAAATCAAAAAGTAAGGTAAGTCAGCAGAGATGTTTCCACAGACAAAATGGATAGGTGGCAGAACAAATCCTT
>VYZT01043210.1:0-65000 GCA_013400735.1 Pomatostomus ruficeps
ACCCTTATATGGCAATGGGGTGGTCTCTGCTAATGAGGACATCCTTATATGGCCAAGGGAGCTCATTATGTTAATGAGGCTCATTATGTTAATGAGACATCCTTATATGGCAATGGGAGTGGTGCTATGCTAATGAAGCCTCCTTGTATGGCAAGGGCATCCTTATATGGCAGGAAAAGGGGGATGTATCCTCATATCCTCCCAAACCCAAGGAGGAAGCATGAGCTTTTCTTCTGCTCAAAGCCTTGACATTCCCAGCTTTCCAAGCCGAAATTAAAACACCATTTCTCTACTGAAAACCCATGTACCTCTAGGAGCAAAACATTTGGCCCGACACTTCACATTTCCCTGTTATGCCTATGTGGAAAAGCTCCATTTTTTCCCATGGAACAGTGAACATTTATACAATCATTAAAAGCTCATCTTGCACCATATTTTTATCCTTCTCAGTTTTAATACATTTTTATAATTGCATTGAGGATATTCTAACTCTGTTTTTAGTGCAACAATAAAATTTATGAACCATGACAAACGTATCATATCAAAGATCACCCGAAGAATAACAATGTGCACATCAATAGAAGGAACCTCAGCTTCTCCTCCATAGGAATTTAGGATTGGGGAGGGGATAAATACTTAAAATAGTATTCTCTTGTTAGCTGTGAAATGACACCAACATCACAGGTTTCTTTTCCTAAGCAAAAGGAAACATGGTGTTGTTAAAGACAATTTTTTTGCAAACATGCTGTGTTGACAAGTTTAGTTTTAATGAAATGTATAATTTTTTTAAGTCTAGTTCATGTGCAGATTTTATTATTTCACCATTGTGCTTCTTGTATAATAAATGTGATCTCTAATTACCTTACAGCTCTCACTGCACAAGACCTATTTCCAAACCTGTTCCCAATATTCTTATTTTTACCTGTGCAAATTTCTGCTCGCCCCCCACACCTTCACCACAGCTGCTGACAGCCCCCTGCATTAGCCTGTTAGAGATAATATTCTTAGAAAGTAAATGGTTTTCAATTAGAAAGCCCTTACAACCAAATGTTGTTTTCACATCATATTATTGATTAAAAACACATTTAAACATGCAACAACTAAAACACAAGCATGCAAACTTACAATTTACTAAATCCTGGTGGCGTTTAAACCAAATATTTCCTAATTAAAAACACCGTGTATTTGAGCTTGCGTGTATATTTTCAGAGTTTCCTTAGTGTTTCAAAACACAACATCATATTTTTTAAATAACCCATTAAAATGAGGAGGCAGGGAAAATCCATTTTAATACTTAAAGTTCCCAGGTTATTCTGACTCCCTAACATATCAATTTGTTTTCTCCGGATAAGAAAAAAGAAATAAAGAAAAAAAATATCCTGGCAAGGTTCACGCAAAAGCACAGATAATCTACCCATTTTTTTTAACAGTTATTGTGACAAAACGGATTGAAAAGGTATTGTAGATACAAGAATACATAAATGAAATGCATCCCACTGGAAAAGCTTTTTTTGCTCACATTGTCATTTACAGCTTCTGAATTAATAGACCAAGAAAGGCACCACAGGCACCAACAAAATGCAGTAAAACCATTGGCAGCCAGTGGTGTCTCAAAGTTTAATTCCCCTGGGGAGAAAAGGACACTGCCTAATCTGTATTCAGTCCTGACATTGTCCACATCTGATATGGAACATTAGCTACTAACTCTCTCAATAGACTAGTGTCCTTCAGTTTATATTACTTTATGTTAATAGTAGAAAAATTACACACAACATCATTTATCATTGTTATACTGTACTATACAAGCCATAGCTTATTTTAATATATTTATTTACCCTTAAGAGGAACAGAAATTTAAATATATATCTCTCAATCTATATAAATTTAAAGGTAAGCTTATAGTGCCAGATGCAGTGCAGAGCTGCAGAAGGGATATCCCCCTTAAAAATGTGTTTTAATTGTACAAATAATCTCATGAGTGATCATGCTGCTGTAATATGAGGAAAGCACTTTATTTGTGCTGTAAATCTTACAAAATCTGTACATAACATTGCATCTTAATCATAATTTATTTTTTGATTTTTTTTTTCAGTTCCATCACAGGCAGCAGCTCTATGGCTCTGTTTTCACATCCTCCTCCTCCCTCAGCTAAGTGCCCTTACATTATTTACCTACAGCTCAGGTAGACAAGCTCAGTCCCCTTTAAAGGGAAAAAAAATGCAGTTCATGAATCAACAAAGAACTAGGATTTGATTTTTTTATGGATCGCAATCTACATCTCAGTACATCTAAATTTCAATTAGTCTGTTTAAAAACACTCCTGCAGTCAGTGATGTGTGCTGCTTGCCTGGGCTACCCAGACAAGAAAAAAAGACAGCAATGATGAAGAAGAGAGAGAGACAGAAATCTATACTCTATTAAATGTCTATTACTTTACCTTTAGATTTTAAAATCTAAGAAGTCAAATTAATGATGGATCTGTTTTTCAGAAAAGGTAGTTACCTACAATCATCCAATCACACTGAATTTCAGATAATAATTCCTACATAAAATCCAGGATTTTTTATTTGCTAATGGGGACTGTTTTTACTTCCTTTCATACAGAAATTTTAATCTTAAATGTTCAACCAATGGAAAATGCAACACATAGACACAAATACATTTTTTTCCAAGAGGTAGTACCCTTCCTATTATAAAAATCCATCCTATTTTCAAGTTCAATTTATGCAACTTTGGATCTTCTTCTACCCAAAGTTCCTGCATCAAGCTTCAGTGCTGTAGAATAACCCGTCAAAGTCTGACTGGTTTTAGAACAATTACTCCATATCAAGTGGAGCTTAGGTAGAATGACTGACAGCAGTAGAGTGTCATTGGATGGTGGGCACCCTTTGATTTTACTGCTTACCAATATTTTTTTTTTTTTAGCTAAACTGCACCAAAAGCAAAGAGAAAAATAACCAAGCCCCTCACACGTGTGATTCTTAAGAATGCCATAGCCTGTCTCTGCAAATATTCCCTGAGACGTTTCCTCAGGTCAGGTTTTCAGACAGCTTTACTGAGCGAGAACACTCCACCATCTCCCAGGTACAACCCGAGTTCAGACTCTGACATCCTGTTGGATATTGCAGCATTTGTCAAGAAATCACGACCACGGCTTCCTTGTGGCAAGGAGAGCAGGTTACGAACGAACCTCCCGTGCCATAAAGCACAGCGAGGATCAGATCCTTAAACAGTCAGAATTTCCATTTCACAGCACTTTTTCCCAAGCAAGAACAGAGTGATAAATTCAATATTTGACCTTAGAATTTGTAGGGCAGCTACAAAAGGATATATTCCATCCAATAATATCTTAAATCCATTTTAAAGTGAAGTGTTCATGCTTAAGATTGTTTAAAATTTTCTTTCTAGTTACAAAACAACTGAAGGTGTAACTGAAGTGACCAAGTGTGGTGGTACAATGTCTGTTCACAAAAAAATGATAATTTAAACATGACAATTAAAGATGAGAGTTTGAATACAAATGTCATCACCAACTTATAGTCACAAACACAATCAGCTTTCCACTGGTGGCATTCGTTTATTATTTGCATTAAAGCATTAAAATGGGGGGGGGAAGCAAACTATGATGATAAAGACATTAAAAACCAGATGAAAGAGGGTGAGGAAGCATTGGTCAGTTCCTGCAGGCAGACAGACAGACTGGAGATGGAGGCTCCTGCTGGCTCGTTCATTAAGGTCATCTCCTGACCCCGCACCACTGAGGAAAAGGCAACAGCTGCTTCCAGTATCAGTGGGAAGAATGATGGAAGTGAATTAATCCACAGATGGAGAGCAGCACCTGAAGGGACCAGGCTGGTGAGCAGCAACAGCCTCTGCCTGAGAAACACACTTCAGTGTTACCAGATGGAGCGCTAACGGGAGACAGAGGGACTGAAAAGCTCCGCACGCTGCGTTAGTGCCACCAGAGCTTAAGTATCCTATTATTGATAAGGGTAACAAAAAGACTGCCTGTCCAGGCATTCCTGATCCAGAATTCATAGACTACCAAATTGGTTAAGATGCCTTAAGAGAAACTAGGTGATTAAATTACTGAACTGAAAGATTCCACCCAAATAAAACAGTGTAAAATAAGATTGCGAGAGAACAGAACTCAGAGATGCAAAAGCCCCATTAAAATCTGAATCAATTCCTCCTGATGATATGTTTTTCAGACTGAAGATGCATCAGCTGTTAAGCCAATATGACACTTCATGTTAGTCAAAGGGCTGAAAAGCTGCAATCATATTTTATTAAAAGAACTACACACACTGGGCTGGGCTGAGAGAGAGTAGCAGGGTGCCAGAAAACAAGAACAATTAATTTAATATCTCTGAACTCTCACACGTAGCATTTGCAGTTCAAACTCCAGAACATAACTGTCCATCTTTATTTGGATGTATTTTCTACACATGGCCTCAGGGTCTTGGGGGAATAACAGACTGGAAGAAACAGAGCTGCACTATCAGAAACACTGAAAAAATAAAGCTCAAATATATTGACAGAGCTGGAGAACCGGACAGCAAATATTTGGAGGTCACTGGCCAGTTTCATGTCTCCCTTATGAAGCATAAAACCCACTAAAATAAGGAAAACAAATGCCCGTGCTCAGCGAGCCTGTGTCGTTCAGCCCTGAGGGCTGCGTGCAGCTGGTGTTGCACCAGGGCAGGGCAGGAACCACCCTCTGCCACCCAAAACTGCCACCAGCTGGGGCAGAAGTGACAGACAATTTTCACTCTGCCAGCAGGCTGCCCCTCTCTGGGCATTCCACCACAGCCAGAAATTCAGGATGAGCTCGGATGGACAGGCAGGACCTTCCACTTCTGAGAAAGGGATTTGTGAGTGCCACGCCCCTCCTTCCTCACCCTCTTCCACCTGGGCTGATGCACCACAAGCAATTCCGAGCCCGTAACAAGCGTGCCCACCTTGCAGAACAAATCAGAGGTCTCCCTGGATTTTTGCTCCCTGAAGTGTGTGCACACTTCTAAGGCTTTTCCTTAGTGTTTACATTAAAACCCACATTTTAAAGTAGTTTCAGA
Source organism: Pomatostomus ruficeps (assembly GCA_013400735.1). Lineage (NCBI taxonomy): Eukaryota > Metazoa > Chordata > Aves > Passeriformes > Timaliidae > Pomatostomus > Pomatostomus ruficeps. The sequence goes on from VYZT01043210.1 coordinate 5,076, forward strand.
ACTAAGGTGTCAATAGATCTCTAACCTGAGACTCGGAGAAGATTTCAGCCCGTTCAAGCAGCCCTCAGTGAGACTGATGGTTTACCTACTTTAAACATACTTTTACATTTCAATAGGTTAAAAAAGCTTCACTACAAAATGAAATTTTGCAGGTCATTTACTGATTATGATTAAATCACCTTCATTTATTACCATACAGAAAATAAGCCACTGTACTCAACATGGGAGGTAATCTCAACTGCTTAGCAATTTATTCAAATACTCAGAAGTGAAAATCATTTCTGGGCTGTTCATTCATTAATAAGGGCAGATGGATGGCAGTTTGAGATATTATTTAAATATCTTTGAAATATAAATCCTAGTTTATGTAGGTCAAAGAGGTTTCCCTGTTTATGTATTCAAACCTGTGCAAGATGAAGAAAGATGTATTTCAAGATGTGATTCTGTGAGGAGATGCAACTCCTGGGCTAAAATACACAAATACACAGAATTAAATTAAAACACAGAGATACACAGAATTTTTCCTGCCCTATATTGTTCATATTGGAGGTTCCATTAACAATGATCTTATAAAGTCAAGGTGGCAGAGCGCAGCTGTCCTGCAATGCCAAGCACGTATCAGTAATATGACACTGTCTTTTGCAAGAAGCACCTTTGATAATTATTTCCAAGAGCTTCCTAAGAGTTCACCAGTCTCAACTGGGAAACAAAGCCTTTCCCACCTTTTCCATGTGGATTCCACAACAGGTGCTCAAGTGAGGGGATTTGGGTGCTGCAAAGTATTTTTACAAAGTATTTTGCCCTTGTAGAAGGTGCCAATTTGTGTAACAGTGTATTGTAATAAAAAGGAAAATGCTTTCATAATTTCAGAGCATTTCCTCTATTGGATGGGGGCAGGGAGGCAATGTTTAAGTACATCAAGTAGGTCTCTTTAATTGGGTCATTAATCAGCATCTATGAAAGCTGTTGAGATGCATTTTTTCAAACTCCATATGCTTGAAGTTTAGACTAAAATTTCTTCTCAGCTCTGAAACCAGTAAAACACTTTTACCATTCCTACCAGAAAGTATTCTGCATATCTACCTATCACTGGAATTCTTCCATGCACACTCAGTGCAGTAGCTGTTCACCTCCAACCTTGGCCTGCTGGAGTCCAAGAATAACCCACAGAGCTCCTTCCCCATAGCCCAAGGGGACGCTCTGCTCTTATCTGTAATGATGTAAATCCCAAGAAACTTATTTACATCAGGGAAGTCACCCAGAGGTCACAGCAAACTATTTAGATTCCTTTGCTTCATCCCTTTGCTTTATCCATTGCTTACATCTTAAAAAAAAAAAAACCATACCAGGCACTGTAAACTCGAGTGTTTGCAGCAGAACTCAGGTTCCAAAATGATTTGCAGTTTCAAATGTGGCTTTAGAAGAATTCTGCACAAAATCTCTGCTGCAAAAAACCTGTACTGGCTCATGGAAAATGAAATGCCTTCTCACCAGATTATGAGACTGAAAGGGAGCATTCAATTCTCTAAACTTAAGCTCTATAGCACAGATCACTGCATTTTATCCAGTTTGTTCTGTATCCAGGGCAATCACTCACATATGACTAAGGCATATTTTCCAGAAACAGCTAGTCTTGAAAGTCATAATTATCCCTTGTTACAATACTATTGCTGCTGTGTATTACTCTAAATTAACGTGAACAGACAACTGGAAACTAAATTCAGCTGCAAATGCCACAAAAACAGTTCAGAACTCCAAGAACTTGCTTCCTGCCCTGTAACAAGGACAGTGGGGGTGAACACCCCAGAAAAAGAGTGCAGCAGACAAAGAACCCCCCCTTTGAAGCCATCAAGCACTTGGGTGTTTACTTCAAAGGCCTGGAAATGATTTCTAGACATGGTTGGGACTTGTCTGGGGGATGTCTCCTTACAGTGCATCTGGAAACCAAGATTCTGGATTGTGGGATTTGAATGAGGAGCTACTGGCTACACTGAGGGAATCTTTCCCATCTTTTCTTCTCCAGAATCCAGGGGCTGTAACTCCTCCCAGCACAGGAAGAGATTGCACATCCCTTCCCCAGCAGGCTGGGGAACTCCAGCTCAGCACTACAATCCAACAAACAGGGAAGATCATAAAATATTACTTAGGCAGAAATTGAATGAGTAATTGGGCATCTCAGCATTCCTGGGACTCCTTGGAGGAGGTGGTAGGGTTATTGAAAAGCAAAAGGAAACGTGGCTTAAGAAAGGAAAGCACAGTGAAATTAAAATGCTTGACAAATAATTATATTGGCAAAAATTGAATAAAATAACAGCTTTCTAACTGGTCCTATTTTAGTCTGAACTATCACCCCACCAGAACACAAATGTTTTCATAGTACCCATATAATCAATAATTATTTGCCCTGGTAAATTATGAATATGCATTTACCAAAGGATTTCTGGAGAGGGGACAAAAATCTGCTTTCATAAGACAGAGGAGGGAAGAAAACTAAGTTAATAAATCATTCTGCCTCAGATCTCTGGAAAATGTGTTAGTGATGATGTTTTACACTTTTGGTAATTTTATAGCTACTGGCTTAACTTATCTATTGTCTGGCATCAAATTTCAACTAGCATTTGAAATTGTTCAAGCTGTCTGCTTAAACGTGTATGTTTGTCCCTTCTTCTTTCAAAGCAGAGTTTTCCTTCTGGAGCCGTGTATTGAACAGTTCTTGCCTGACCTATGGATTAATCAGAATTTAAATACTCTATTATTTCAACAGGCACTTCTAATATCTGTGTTTCCTGCCATGAAATGTAATTAGGGAAAATTAATTTACCAGGGGACCTCTGAAGCTTTCCCTTCTTCCCCAGTGCTATTTGCACGGGGCGCCATTCAGATGTAATTCCTCCTGTTCCAAGTGTATCAGGGCTGTCCTCCCCCAGACTGCCTCGGAGCAGGAAATGTCACCCACTATTTGGAAGGTTCACAAATGTGACATTTTCCCAGTAAAGCTGAACTGCAGCAGTCGGCTCAATAGGTTTATCATTGTTAATGAAAACAATTGGAAATACACTGAACATCTTGTTTCGTGGCTTAAATCAGTCTGTAACTATATTAGAGATGCAAGCCAGTGCTCCAGGACAGATTATCTCCCCGGGAGTCCCTGCTGGAGCTCTGCTGTTTGTAAATGCAGCTGGTGCTCAGTGTTGTCAGGTAGGATAATAAACGAGGTACACCTCAGTTCACATCCCTGGCATCGGTTTTCATGTTATGTTCTTAACCTGTATCATCCTTTCTTTTTCAACATTGATTTTGATCTGGAGGGCACACGAAAATATTCAGCTACAGTGCAATGTTTTTATATGCAACTTCAAAAAGTGGGTTTTTTGCAGGCTGCATTTGCAATGGGCTGCAGGCCACCCTTTGAAAATTCATTATTCAGGTTATCTGGAGACAGAAAGAAGGAACACATCGGCTCCTCTGTGTGGTGAAGGCAGCCCATCCCTTACAATTGGATTTTGAGATTTTCCCTGTGAAACAAAGGCCAGCCCACAGGGATGAGTTAGAGAAGTGTGTTCCATTTAACTCCACAGTGTCAGGCACATAACGTGCCCTTTATATCTATAGTTTATTTTAACACATATCAAGGAGACAGAAAATTAGTGATCAATGTAGAAGGGAGCATGAGGTTTCATTATAAATTAATGTATGAAGACTTGGATTTCAATGATGAAACGAACATGAATCTTAAAAATTGTCTGTCTTTATGAAACAGATGAAAATTATTACAGTATATAACTTTTTGGTGACATTTTACTGCAAAGGGCATATTGTTACAAAATTTAGCAATGATGTAGCTAACAGAAATACTGCAGGGACAGATAAGATTATTTATGTAACATGATAAAACATGAAACATGGATGTATCTGACTCGTCAGGTTGCGGAATGGGAAAAATACTTTGCCCTGCTCATAAGTGAACCCTCCTGTTGAATCAAGGGGCAGCATAGATGGGACTTATGGGAGCCAAGATTGCACAGAAATAGTCAAATCCTGTCCATCCAGCTGTGTTCTGGACACAAAAAGTTAATGGAAATCAAAAAGGAAAAAGGAGAAAATATAAGCGAGGATTAGAGAACCTCACTTGGGTATCCACTGCAGTGGGGAGGTTTTTTTCCAAAACCAAACTACCCCTGCAGAGACATGAAGATGCAGTGATACCTGGGTAAAAAAATCACCTACTGAAAATGAAACTGAGTAAAAGACATCTGTAAACAGCGAAACTGCAGCACAGAACTGGTGGAAGGTTGCTGCAAAGTAATTCTGCTCCCCAGGCAGCAGCTGGAGAAACTCAGTCCCACAAGGGGCCCTGGCTTAACATTACTGGAGACCTGGAATTAAATTCAGATCCTGGAATATTTCTAAGACAGAAAGAACACCTACACTGATTTACTGACTCATAAGAAATTGTCATTAGAATACAGAAAGCTCAGAGTTAACAGAAACAAAAACTTGTCATAAAAATACAGTCTTTATCAGCTCAATGAATCTTGGCTTTACAATCTTTAAAAAAAATAAGTCCCACACATCAAAATCAGACTGACTTATATGCATAAAATTTGGGCAAACTCAACTGGACACATTTCTCTAACACAAATGTGGAGAAAATAGATTTTCACACAAAACTAAGGTCAAAATTAGGTTTATCTTGGAACTAAAACTTCAGTCTTACCTAAGAAAATATTTTCCCACATGTAACTTTTCAACACTATTCTCCCTAGAATTGCATAACTGAGCTCAGATTAAAATGACTTGCTGTCCTTAATTAATTGAACCTATATTCCGTCTTCGTCTTGTTTCTCTTCCCTTGTCCTTCCTTCCTGCCTTGCCAGGATAAACCATTCTCTTCCATTTGCAAGCTCCAACCCAACTCATACCACTGTGATTTCCTTTAAACAAACAAAAAGACAGTAAAGGAAAGAAAAACAGTGAGAAACACCTGCAAACTATTATAAATTCTGAACCCACCCACACAGCCTGTACGTCATAAGTAAGTGAAAGTAAGAAGATTCAAAGAGAGAAATAAAGTGGGTTTGGGGTTTTTTCCCCCTCTATAAATATTGCCAAACAGATGATACTAAAATCTTTAAGAAAATATTTTTGCACTTCCTGGTTGCACACAAACAACAATTTCTATTTCCTTCTTGGGCTGGGGATGGTTCAGTGCCACCCCTGTTTTCTGGGCTGTTCATAAGGGGCCAAGCCTTGAGCGGGTGAAGGCGCATCTCAGAGCTCAGGACTGGGCCAACCACACTCCCCAGCAAAGAGCCTTGGGATTTATGATTTTCCTGGATGGCCAATTTTATCACACTGATCTTTTTTGTTGTTTATCAGACCAAAGAGTTTGTCCCTTCCTTTATACAACTGAGAAAAAATGGTCAAACAATGCAGGCAATTCTATTTTTCCTAAACTTGAGACAACTTCGATTTGTTTTGTAATAAATTATTATTCATAACAACATCTGAAAAATTTATTTTGGAGAAAAGAGAAAACAAAAGTTATAAGCTCTGGTCTATATAAATACCTACAAAGATCTTCTGTGCTGAAGCAGTTCCACAATCTTCCATCAAAACTAATTTTGTTAGGAGCAGAAATTAACATTGCTCAGCTACAAACGACATTCTAATGGTTCACCAGAAGTCAAAGACCCCAGAGGTGCTGTCATGGCTCTCTGGCATCCAGAAGAATTTTGCTCTGGATGTGATAAGCCAGGTTTTCACCCAGTAAATACATAAAGTATCAAAAGTAATCTCAATTATTTTTCCCTGGAAACAGACATAAAGTATAATAAATTCCGTTTAGTACATTAAGATTTACTATTTCATTTTAACAACTGATCTATCAGCATTCTGTAAAGCCTAACATCTCACTACGCTGTCAGTGTAGAAAAAATGGACTTGAGTATTAAAACACTTATCACTGTAACTGAACACAAACCAAGTAAATGAATTAACTCCATTGCCACAGAACATAGTGGAAGAAGTTCAAAATTAAAAAATACAGGATAATTTTTCTTCACATATCTGCCTTACTGTTTAGCTGGATAAAATGTAATATAGCTGTGCTTTCACTTGTATATGTAATAATAAAGGCACAGGAGAAATACTCTAAAGGTAAGGGAATGGTGCAGTATTTGCCTTAATGTAAAATAAACAAAGGAGGCACTTACAAAATTTGAATGCCAAGAATTATAAGGTCTGAGCCCAGCCATGGAGAAAAAGTATATTGAAAAGTATACTGAAAGTATACAAAAGCACGAAAGTACACTGAAATACCATTTTTTTTAAATCTAAAGACCTTTGTTATGAACAAAGGAGCCATCCATTAAGTTTCTTCCTCTGAACTTTCAGTGCATTAATACAGATATATACATATAGATATATGTTACTTTGTAGCTCAAATTGCCAGCCTGAGAGCATTCTGAATTAAGACCCCACAATCTAACTAAGAGAAACAACTAAGCCAGAGTCACATGGCTGAATATGTATTACAACCAATACTGCTGAGTGTTTACTACTGTTATTTAACTTTATTACTTTCTTCTCTTTGTGCTTTTGTTTTCTACTGAAGGATTTATTTATTTATTTATTCATTTTTTTATTTATTTACTCAGCAGTGCTATCTGAGAAGTCAGTCCTCTTTGCACTGGGATGGGAAGAATCTGTGAAGCCACAGGTTTATATTAAAACATCAAAGTTCACTGAATGAGTTCACCACCTGCCTCTTGCAGCTTAAATTAACTACTGACTCAGACATAAATCAGTACAGGTTTCTAAAAGTTTCCAAATTATCATCTAAAAAACAAATTTAAAACTCAAACTGTGAGGAAAGCAGCAGCTCAGTCAGGGGAAGAGCTGCTTTGTTTTGGCACAGAAGGACATCGCTCTTTGGGACCTCGGCTCTCCCAATGTGTACTGGCTGTTAAACCCACCACACACGGACAGAGCAGCAAAGTTCAGGAGGTCAAAAAATGTTCACCTACCACAAACCACAAAAACAGGATCTTGGTGTTAGTAGCAGAAAAAAAAAAGACTTTTCACACAGACCATGAGTTTGACCAAGACAGAATGAACTCTGGCAGGGAGAGCCGTGCTGGTTGTCTGCAAGCACAAGGGTGCTGCTCAGGTAAGCACCACAAATACTCCAACAAAACCCCACTAAACTACTAAAAGAGGAAGCAAGGAAGCTCAGGCAGATTACTAAAAACCAGCTGATCAGAGCTACTGGAGGTTGTGGTGCTTTTCTTTCAAGAGCTCTTAATATTTCCCAATCCAGAGTACACTAATGGTCTACTAAAATCTCATTGGGAGAAATACAAACACTTCAACATTAGGATGATAAAAACAGTACTAACAGCAAGTCCAGAGAGCAGCTCACATGCAATTTCCATTGTGTACATGTATTTATGAGCTGGTTATACACAGCATGCACACAAGCAATAATCAAGCCTGTGCTCCAAGTGCTCTGTAGCAGCACGCTTTGTGTAACAGCACATGCAAAATAACATTTTCACTTATGCTGTGAACCACTTATACCATCCACCTGCAACCAGTCATTTACTGAACTAATGCAGCACTTAAAATAAATGTGTGCACATCATATGTGCATGTGCTGTACATATGCATTTGCGTGTACAGACAGCATACATGCATGGATACAGACACATATCTGTATACAAATAAAGTTCATAGGAAAGTGAATAAAAAATAAGGTTTTCTACAACTTCGTTATAAGACTATTTTTAGCCTCTATGACTTATTGAATGTAGGGAAGCTCAATTCCGTGGCTGTGGGATTTTCTACCATCCTACTCTCCTGCGTCTGTATCACCTCCCCTCACTGAAAAGATTTTCTACTAGGCTGGTGCCTGTGTTTACATGCACAAATTTCATAGGTATATACCAATGTGTGTCTCACAGCCACAAAAAACAGTACCTGAGAGAAATTCCTCGAAAGTTTGAAGAACTTCATTTTCACTTTTTTGCTTTGTTTGAAGCCTGTGGTTCTTTGGATAGTTTACTTATTTATTTTACTGCATTTCAGGAACTATTTGTCCAGGCTATTAACCCCAGAGCCATCCCAACCAGGACAAACTCTTTATTTGTGAAATATCATTCACTTTTAATGCAGGAGACGCCACAAGAGACGTTTCCAGGGTTTGAGCCCTCTTGCAGGGAGGAATCTGACGGGGCTGTTCCACCCAGGACTTCCACAGGGCTCTGCCACCTCCCTGACCTGTGCTGCTGCCGGGGACCTGAGCAGCTCCGCCGGTGCCTCCATGGCATAAATCTGCCCTGGTGATTATCCCGTGCTCCAGCCACCTGTCCTGATGAATAACGCTGCCTCTGTGGCCCTTCCCAGATATTGGAGTTGGCTACTCAAGCTTGAAAGACAAGTGCAGGAATTAATAACTGGTGCACGAGCTCCTTAAACGGCCCAGGGGCAAAAGAGGGGAGGAGGAATTCACTGCTGTGGCTCTCCTACAGCCCCGGGAAGGGATCTGTGAGCATCAGAAGCCCTGCGTCAGCATGAACCTGAACAGACACACAGGTGAGCAGTACCACAATCTGCATTTTGGCTTAAATTATGAGTCACTGAACACTGATTGTAATTTTACTTCAAATTTCTGAAATAGAGAGAGGCAGAGACTTAAAAACTGGTAAGTGCAAAGTTACATGGGTTATTTAGTAGCTGAAGGAAACAACCAAATGTCCCCCCCCCCATCCTGATCCAATACAGCACCAGCACCACATTTACTCAATTATTATTTTTAAAATGAGAAATTTTCCAGTAGCTGAGTTTGCATATATCTTAGCCTTTTGAGTTAGTACTACTTATAAAAGAACACTGGTGGATACACACTAAATGCCTTCGCCAGTCACTTCCATCAACAGATCCTTCTGAGCCAAACAAACTGATGGGTTGGGAGCTTTTGCTCCTTTTTTGCCAAACAGCGCTGGATTGATTTGTTGAATTCTGTAACACAAACATGCATAATAGCAAACAATGTCAAAGAAACACACATTTCAACAGCCTCTGGAAACTTCAAAATGTGCTTTTCCTGTGTTTGAAGTTGAAACAAGTAAGCAATACTGTTGTCGTCTTAATTTGTTGATTTTGGTTTTCATCCAGACTTGCAAAGACCAATCCAGTGACGTGCAGAAAAACAGAATTCATTTGTTCAGCAACTTATCCAGCCAACTCGGTGTTATACACAAAGATAAATCTGGTAATGCTGTTGTATATTGAAGATGCCTCCCTATTGTACTTATCTGCTGTGTCACTGAAAGTGATCTGCATGGAGACTTAACAGCACCCTTAAGTGAAATGCAAACCGACGTTAAGCACACATATAATGTATTCTTATATCCACTATTCGTGTGTTTCAATTTTTTAATTCAAAGTGACTGATTGCTGATGAAATTGAGTTAGCTAGTGGGTTTGTAGGGGTGATATCAGTCACTCTGCAAATTATTCCATCAAAGAAAAAGGCAGAAGTGCAGACACTTCATTTACACAGGGCTCTCCTCACCACCAGAGCTGGCTTGCCCATCTCATCTCTCCTGCTCAAGTACTGGGAAAACAAAAAGCATCTGCTCTCTAGTTTTAGCTGGATAGTTGAAGACACAGGGCAGGATAAAACTGGGATTATTTTTCTACCTTGTTTATAATGAAAGACCGTCTCTTTCAGTGCTTCCATTCTCAGCATTTATTGTAACCTGAGAACAGTGCCTGCAATCTTCTGAGCACCTCCAGCTACTTCATTGTATAAAAATGTGATACCATTGATAAAATACAAAACTACTGATCCCTTCAACTTCAGGAAACACAGCTGCACCCCTGGCCCCACCTCCCAAGCTCCGTTCCTCCAGCCCTCACTATGACAGCTCAAAATTATGTCAAATGCCACTGATTTTCCTCTCTCCCTGAGCAGATCTCTGCCAAATTTAAATTCCCACAGGTATTGTTACAGAAAAAAATTACAAATTACTCACTACATACAACAAATTTTCTGTTCTAGTGTCCTGCAAATCCACTCAAAGCAGTGAAGCTGCTCTAATTTACCTGGCTGAGAACTGCGCACACTCCCTTCAGGAACCAACACTCCCTGTCAGAGCAGGGCAGCCGCGGCTTTTGAACCTCACACAGCTGGGCTCTGTACTGTCACAGAACCCAAACACTACCACTGCTACACAATTTCTATTTATTTCTTTGTTATTGTTGTCTTGGGCCGTGCAAGGAGCTTTTCTAAAGGCCCCGGTTGTGAAGGACATCTCACACCAAGAGCAACAACTCTGCTGCTGTAGTCCATGAGCAGATAGACTTGCTTTACTTTTTCCATTCTCATTCCTTTTTCATTTTTGATTTACTGAAAAACTGTTTAAGGGAAAAAAAACCAAGGATCTCCCCCAAAATCCCGACTGTGGGAATGTTTGCTTTTTTTGGCAGCACTAATATTTATCCCATACTTACTAGGAATTCTCCCCTGTGCTAAGAATGTCGGTTTTACAGCTCAAAGATCTAAACATGAAGCATTTTATCAGTATTCTGTTTTTCTCCCCTCTCTCTGCAACTTCAGAGCAGTTAGGAAAAAGAAAACATTAAAACAAAAATCACCGTCTTTGAGTGTCTGTGAAAATTTATGTACTAAAAAGCAGCTGTAAAATTTTTAATGTTTAAATTAATGTTTTATGTTTACAATAAAAACTCTCCAGCCATGAAGGGCTTTTAAAAGCTACATGCTAAATACAAGCAAAACCAAAGCAAACAATAACACTCCCAAGAAGCCCAGCTTTGACACACAAAATGGCAAATAAGACTTTTGTGCAGACTTCCTAAGCTTCTGTGTCTTTTTCTACAAAAAAAGGACCCTTAGCAATGTCAAAGCCACAAAAAAGAGCTGGGTAGAATGTGAAGGCAAAAACCTTGTAATTCCTTAATAATAGGTTTTTCTGCAATTCTGAATGTATTTGTGATGGTCTGGTTTACTTTTTTTATTTGAATTGTGTTATAAATAAAACAGCTTCTCTCCTCCCCCTCTTCTGCCAGCTGTAAGCACTCTGTCCTCCAATAAAGGTTGAAACAAATGAATAGGTTTAAAAGAGACCATTATGCACTTGCTAGTGCAGAGTGAGATGAAATGTTGCCAAATCATTCTCCTTTTAAAATCAATAGGAATTCTTGTTATTGGATTCAATGGGAGTATAATTAGGTTCTAAACTCACACACTTTCTTGACAATGTGGGTTTCTTTACCTCTTTCATTCCTGTTTCCCTCTCAGATATGGAGAAGTCTCGCTGCTCCAAAGCGCTCTCAGTTCAAGCAGCATTTCAGCCGTTTCTCCCCTGAAACCCTTGTGACACGGCCTGGAGAAGGCAGAGGGAGCACAAGGGACCCAAATTACCCATCCTGAAATGCAGCTGTGAGTTACCTGCAGAGAGAGGACAGCCCAGGACCCAGCAGAGATTTGCAGCCCTGATCTCCTGCGTTCCCTGTGCACCTCACACCTCCCCAGGGACCCGCTCAGGGCAGCCCCGCACCCTGAGCCTCCTTCTCCATCTGCAGCCCAGTCTGGGTTTGCCGGTCCCACCTCAGCGAGGCTGAGTAAGCCCAAATAGATTTAGGTTGAATCAGATATAAATCTGTCCCACAACTCAAAATTATTTTCAAAACCCCTGTCAAAGTAACTCCAAGAGGACCACATAAATAACTTCCCTTTGTAAGGTTCGGACAAGGAGGACCCAGCATTTTCCATATCTGAATGCTGGACTCCGAATCAGCCACTGTGAAGCCTTGAGTCCTCTCCCAGCAATCTCTCAATGGAAGTTATATGTTACTTTATACATTTGCTTTTATAAACAGTGCACATTACAGCTCAGAAAAGTCAAGATATCTTGGTTTTAAAGCAAACCAAGGGGGAAAAAATTTTAGATATTCATTTACTTTTCCCCAGATTTGGAAACCTTCATGCAAGCTTCCTCTGCAGCTCCCACTTGTGCTGAATACAGCTTGACAGCAACAGGATCCGTGGACTGAGAGCAGCAGGAACAGAAACACAGGGTGCATTCCCAAACACCACATTGCTGGGGATGGAGGAGCAGCAGCCCTTTTGTACCCAGCGAGGGTACAAAGCTAAGGGTAGTAAAAAAAATACAAGAAGCAGTGACATTTTAAAGGAAACTATCCCTCCATGGCCTTGTCCACAGCCATAACTCTAGGAAAGAGCTCCTTGCCTAACGTGCCCTCCAGGATTAAGAAGGCAGAGCTATCGTGCTATATATTAAAATTAGTATTTCTTGGCCTTGAATAGTTTCAGATCGGGCTCCTCATGTCCTGGACATGATTCAAATAAGCAACTTCTCCACTGGGTAATTTAACCTGCTCATGTGCCGGGTAGCTAAGATTTACTACCTCATCACTTCAGTTAAAATTTACAAAATTAGGTTTGGACACTGGAGGGAACACCAAGAGCAGTTGCAGCACCACTATATTATAATGGGGATGTGAAACAAATTTGAATAGAGTCATCCCTAACTACTGTTTATTTGTAGATTAAAAACAAATCGGCACAATTAAACCCCAGGGACAGCAACGTGACTACCTGCACTTTCTGAAACCTCCCTACAGCAACACCTTCAGATTACAACTGGGATATTTTCCCTCACTAAAGAAGGAATTTGACAAGAATGCTACCTGAAAAGCCTGAAAACAGTTAAAAATTTCTTTATCACCTTTATTTAGAATTATCATTAATAACACAAACTGAATTGCACATGGAGCTTTTAACACACAATGCTTTCAAAAAGAGTTCAGTATTGCTGTCTCCCACTACAAACAAGAAAAAGGGGAGATGTGGAGATGAACTGATTGTTCATCAGTTCATTGGTGCAATTCATTTTTGCCCCTTTAGCAAATCTGGGGGGAAAATTACAATTATCCTATTCCTTAGCGTTAATAAGGAAGCAAAGAGTAGTCCAACTTTGGGACTGTTTGCCTCCAATATCCCCAGTAAGGTCCTGTACATGTCCTAAGAGTCCCCAAAAGTAAGGAAGACCTACATGAGGTTTCATTTTCCTCCCTCCACTTTTTATTGCCAAGAGGCACCAAAAAGGAGCCCTTGGCAATGCTGCTGTGGGCAGCGGTGTCTGACAGGTCACAGCAGAGTATTTTGATGCAGTTTGGATTGCCTCCTGGAAACCAAAGAGTGGTCTTAGTTGGAATAGGATGTAGGAAACATGACAAAATTCTGTAGAATCAGTCAAATTTTCATTCTACAGGCACATTTTGAGTTACCATTTCTAAACAAGCCACCTAGATACAATCCAAACTCCACTGCTGGAGCAAGTTTGCACTTTATTACTCTCAACATACAAAGATTTTCTGGAGTTTCTTTCTCTCTCTGCCTCTATCTAAGGTATTTGAGTTGGCCCTAGCAGGGGGACATTTTGCCCTCATGCTGTTCACTGCTTTCATCTCTTATCCTGAGAACGGGAGGGCACCACATCACTGTGCCAGTTACCCTCCCGAATCTCTAATTAACGTTGACAGTAAAACATTGGCCACAGCGTTAACTACCCGATAAGAGAGAGCACTCCTGAGGCCTGCACATCCCAGTCGAGTGGGCTGCACTAAAAAGTCTCCTTACCAACAATACCAGACAATTGCAACATTTTCTTAAATTAGCACTCAAATAGAGATGACTCAGTTTGTACTGTTATAGATGGTGATTTGTCTCTCTTCCCTGCATTTCATTCCCTCCCACCGTCCCTCAATCAGATGTAAAACTTTCTCTTTCTGCAATGGGAGGAGAGAGAGGAGAAAAAACCAACACCAAAATCTCCACAACTCTGTATTTAGGGTAAGCCACTCTGCAGCATCCCAGCTTAGGAGCTCCAAATAGAGCTGCACCCATCAGCTCCTCCAAGCAGCTGCATGGCCAAGAGTTCCTTCAGCCCTGAGGCACAGCAAAACTTATACCTGTGATAGAGACCCTGTGGCCAGAAATGCAGTTAAAGCTTGGTTCTTCCCACACCTTCCAAAGATTTGGGTTTATTTCAGTTCCCTGCAGTGCAGTGCACACCATCAATCTATTTACAGCACTATTTACATTAATCCAGCAATCATCCTGCAAACACATCTGAACTGTTTCGGGGCTAATAAGGAAGAACACAGTTTTGCAGCCACACAATGTTGAAAAGTAAAGCGATTCCTTGCTCTGAGAATGCCTTTGCAATAAATCTCATGGGTTCAGATTGCAATATCCTGGCAGGACCCATGCATCATGATAAAAAGTCCCCACAAACACACAAGCTCCAAGTCCAGAGCAGCCCAAGCCCCAGACACATCCTCATGGCAAACCTCAAGCAGGCTCAGAGAAGCCAATTGTTTCCCAGGACACTCGACTCCTACCAAAACTTCCAGGTGTTTCCTCTCTCCTCCATAACTTGCCACTCTCCTCACCACTGTGTGTCTCTGCTGGCATCACAGACACAACTGTATTTAAATAAAGCAAGCACAGCATCTTCATCGAAATGTTAAGGAAATATTTATCAGCACAAAGGCAGTCTCAACCCGAACAGTGTTTACAATGGTTTTTATCTTCAGGCTACATTAGGATTTGCTGTGAAATGGTATTTGCAATGACTTGTGAATCACTGCCAAATGTGGTTGCACCAACCATATTGCAAAGCTTTGCACAGCAGTAATCACGGGGTACGTCTGACACTGGGAGCAATTGGTCCAGAAGAGCAGTAAAAAAAGATGGTCTGTTCTTTTCTCACTTAATCCCTTCTGTTGAGGCACTCTTAAAATTCAGAATAAAATATGAACTAAGATAACAGATGCCCTTAATGAGGCCCTCTGTTACTCTGCTCGAGTATCTCCGAAAAAATAAAATATATAGATGCTGTTTCAGCAACTAAGACAACAGAATTACAGGGAGCAGAAAGTTTGTGATTCTTTGGGGCAGAGGGTTATCTCACACAGGAAGGAATAGCTGGTGAGCTTGGAGGCACTGCTACAAGTTGCAGAACGCTAAGATATCATCTGCCTTCACTTCTCAGCATGCTCCTCTTGATACCAAACCTCACTCCCCTCCTTAAAACTGGAGGTAAATAAATAACTCTAACTGAATAGATTAAAAACATGCAAAGGCAATTTCTGCTTTACGAGAAAACCTACATGTAAAGAGATTTTAATGCAGAAAATTGCTGTTTCTTGTTTAAGGGAAACATCTTCACTCAATCCAATAATTACACTTAGCTCATCCTCAAATGTATAAACACAGAATACTGGATCTGATAAAACAGTGCAAAATCGATCTCGTACACTTTTAATTCTACAAACCAAAACAAACAAATAAATCACTTTAAAGACTCTGAAAGATCTCTCGGAAGCCTATTAAAGTCCTTTTAGACTCAAAAATCTTCATATTTAACAGCATTTTGGCAGCTGTGTATGATCCACAGAATATTCAGCAATTTCCACTTGTGATGCACAGCTACAAAGTGGCATTTCTGATTATCCCAGTATAAATGGCATTTGAACAGGCTGAATTCTACCTAAGCACTCGTAACCTGCATCTCAGTTTTTTCACAAGATTGCACAGTGGTGATAAGCCCAACTTTGCAAAGTACAAAACCTTTCATCTGCCAGCAAACATTATTTGGCATTTGCTTATTACTGTAGAAAAAATAGATTCATCAATGATTAATGTTAAGAAATAAAGCTTTATACTCAGTATATTTCCTGAGAACAAAATATTAAATCTAAAGTTGCTTTATGGATCTTCTTTATAATAGACATTTATTGTTTTCAAAAGAAATGAATTACTGTATTGAATAGAAAAAAACATTACAAACTAACTAGTTTGTAATGCAACTGGAGAAACATTCTGAACTAATTCCTGAATAATTAAAATGCACTGATTCCTGGTATAGCATCAGCTTTTAATATCACTAAGCTACTCTGTGTGCTTTTATATGGTCAGATCTCATTTTGATCCAAGGTCCAATGTGAGCTACCCTCAGCTGCCTCTCTTTACAGCATGTTATTCATAAATATTGCATCTGTTCCTATATTCCTCTAAAACAACGGATGATAGACTAGTGAGAGGCTCAGAACCAGTTGCTGGGGATTTACAGATAACAATCAAATGCAAAGAATCATTTTAAAATTCAGTGCGGAGTGCAATGATTTCAAGTTCAAAATTGCCAACAATTATCACTTATTTATATAAAACAAGAGAGTCTCAAAAGAGTTGTGTGTGTGTGTCACTCCTACCCTGACAAAACAAACATATTTTTAATCTTCTTACATCACATATCACAGGAGGTCTCCAGTCACTTCAGTATAGCAGGAGAGAAAAGGGGGGAGCTATACATTTTCAAGCACTAACAATTTAAAATTAAGACAAGAACAAATATTGTTAGTAAAAGCAAAAGACAGTGAGGAAAGCACCTCAGCCTGTGGAATAACAATATTGTTAAATAGAAATGGTTGTTTTCTGAACACAGTCATTTTCTAAAATGTACAGTAAAGCTTTTATATGTAAATTACTCAAACTCAGAAACCTTTCACTTCAAATTGAATTGAGAATAGCTTGAAGAAGAACACTTTAGTGAAAACGTGCTTAAAATGAACAAAATCAAGAACAACTAAGGCGCACATGCAATGTTTCACTGGGAAAAAAAATCCCTGTAAATAAATATTTGATTGATGTACTGCTAACAAAAAAGGATAAAAAATTGTCTTCGAATATATTTAGATAGCCTCTTAATACATGCACCTACTTTTTCTTCGAAACTGATTATATTTGTTAAACTATGTGTATTGCCACCAGATACATAACTGCGTTACAGGAATGATTAAAGCCACTACAATAGAACTACATTGTACAAATAACCACATTATCACATTTAAAAGCTCCCTTTGCTAACATACTGCAATAATACAATTTTCCCTCAACTTTTGAACTAAAAGTTATATGATACCATCACTGTAATTTTAACTTGCCAACATCCCTTAAAATGCCAGTTGACACAGACCATGTTATTGGAATGCCAGCCTCATATTTTTAATGTTTTGTATAAATTCCTGGTAATTTAAGTACTTTGACAAAACTTACAGCAATCCACATGTTTCTATTTGATTCTCTGTGACTGTTTCACTTGACTGCTGCGCCAGGGCCATGTACAGATAAAACTCCCTCGTGGCACTCTCACAGCTGATAAAGGGATGGGGTGGTACACTGATGTACCTGCCCACGGCTAACTAAACAAGAGCTAATCATTGGGCAAACGTGAAGGAAAAGCAAGGCCCCTCAAGAAGGGGATATAGCCCTTACCGGAAATTAACTTACACAGAGTTTAATAAAGCTCTCATGCCATAGTAGCAAAGGAATAATCTCTTTGTAAGGCTGTGTCCTGAGTAAAATTAGTTTGAATTTTGATTGTATGCTTCCTCCTGTAAGAATATGGAAATCTGACTCCATCCCATGTTTGTAGGGTAATTCTCCCTTTGGATTTGGACATGGCTACCAATTACTGTAAGAGCCAGGGAGACATTTGTCCTATAGTAAACTTTGGTCTTCAGTTTATGGGTTTCTGAGGAGAGCAGGTAAATTTAGGCAGTGACCAAGAAAAGAGACTGGTCCTGCTGGCCTTTGTAAACTGAATAGTGATCTTCCTCACATCAGCTAAGCCAGGCTTGCAAAACTAATTCTAACTCAAAAGATTAAGACATAAGGCATTAAAAATAGATCTGGGGCCAATTAAACTGCAAGTGCAATGTACAATTCCCAGTGTGAGATCTCCTCACCTGCATTTCCCACCAAGGCTGACAATAATGAACGACCCAAACCAAAATACAACCTGGTGATATCTCCTCAGTTATCAGAGAAGTACTCACCTGGGGTGAGTGAATGAGCACAATTTTGAAAGATGGTATTATTACAACTATAAGCCAAAAACTAAAACATTATTATATCCCTTGCTAACTGGTATTTCAGCTATTAATGCTGAACTCCATCGCACTCACCTGAACACTTTTGCAGTGTTTCTCCCTCTCTATTGCTAAATGTGTGTACAACACCATGAAGGAGACATAGGTATATTGCAAAGGTTATATTTTAAGATATATTTTATGGGATGGCTGCATTTGACTTTTTAAATGTTTCTCACTCTACTTTAAAAAAGGACTCAGAAATCCATATGGTTTTGCCACACTATATCTTTTGGTGAAAGCAGAAGGATATTTTTAGCATGAAAAATTACTTATGAATTTTTGAACATTTATTAAAAGCAACACAGCGGAACATTTCAGGAAACATAACCCACCAGAAATCCATTCATGTTTATACCTAAAAAAATAATATTGTTCTCCCCTGAGTAAAATGAGATATCTAATGACAGGAGACTTAAATGCTAAAAGGCCTTTCAACGCTTTCAATCATTCTTGTATTTGATTGTGTTTCACTTGTGCATACGGGGGCCAAACACGCAGTCCAAGCTGCTAATAACTTGAGTTAACACTTAGCTTGATTTTTTTAAGATAATACTGTCAAAATCCACCTACCAACATTATTATAAATGACTCTTCCCAAGGCATGTACAGCTGGGCTGTGGCTGTGTGTCCTTTCTTAGGGAAGGACAAGAAAGGAAAGAGTTTCATTTCTATTGGAAAAAGTATCCTTTGCTCACTGTAGTCAGACATTGTAGGCATTTACAAATGGGAATGAGACCTTACTGTTGATCTTTTCCAGTGACACAGGCAAAACCTTTCAGACAAAAGTCTGAGAAAGGAAGATTTTGCAATTCACAGGTTCCCAGTTCCCTTCAGGCACCTCCAGCCAGGAGCTGCCTTTCCCTCTAGTGATGGTTGACACTGCACAGGAAGAAACAGACCTGGATTCTTCAGTTCCTCCAGATAAAAAGCTGTATTTCCTAATTCTATTACCTAAAAGAAATAGTATTCTGTTTTACGCTCTTCATATACAACTTTCTCAGGCTTGCTTTGGGAAAAAATCTTTTGGAATCGTGTAAATGGTCAGAATACAGATATTCCACATAATTTGCTGTGACATTCAGGAGAAATAAGGCCAAGTTAAGCTAGGATACTAACAGCAAAATGAGGAAGCAGAAACAATTACATCTAAGAAGTTACAGAGCTGTACCTAGGAATCGAGTGCCAGAAATGAAGGAACACTGACCAACATCACTTCTCTTTCCTCTCTTTCTCACGCTAACTTGCCACATCTTATCTATAGTTTTTGCTCCAGGTCTTACTATAGTTACTGCTACTACTGAAGGATTTAGGAGGTTAAGCCATGAATCAGAGCCCCAACGTGCTGCCGGTTCAACAAACTAGCAAAAAATGGTAAAGGCTTCAAGACAGCCCTAAATGCATTGTTGCCAATGAATTTTCTGTTCTTCCTATGATTTGAATATACAAATATTTAAATCTCAGAGGTGTTTATAAGAGTTATAGTATTCCTGTAACTTTCTGCATCAGAAGCTGTTAGATAAGAATACAAATGCTGTGGAAAAGGGTTAATTCAGTCTCCATTTACCAGTGATAATTCTGATAACACAAGAAAACAGAAGTATTCATGATACCTAAGCAGAAAAATAAGGGTTGTTTTTTTTTCCCCCTGAAAATAACCTAAAGGGAAAACTTCATAAAAACGTGAGCACATCACGGAGCAGCAGCCCAGCAGCGCTGGCTGTGCACAGATTAAAGGCCCCCAAAAGGGGCAGCGGCACCTTTCACCTGTGCCACAGCCCTGGCGGCGCAGCGCCCACCGGCCCCGGCGCGCAGAGGCGAGCGCGCTGTTGTAATGAAGAGCAGAGGTATACAGCCTTTATCAGATGAGAGGGGATTTGTCAGAGATTAATAGAATTCCATTGTAATATCCATATCTCACAAAGGCATACTCTGACAGGGTCCAATTACTTTCAACAAGCTGGGCCTGCTACATGGGCCCTCTGAACCGGAATGGCCCTCCAATCTGTATGCTCTCGTTCAGACAGATAACACCAACGTGTTTCTCTCTGTGATCACTGCCTAACTTAAATGAGTTAATCTCGTTTTCCAGATGAATTGTTATTTTGTCTCCCGCAGGCTGTGATTACCGGATAAAAGTATTGTGTTAACAGGAGGGCCAGGGTCTTTTCAGCAGCGGATTCCACATTCAGATAACCAGCCAGAGAGGCTTTCGCTTGCCTGCTTGATTTTTTTTTTTTTTTTTTTTTGCCCCTTTTTTTTTTTTCTAATGTGAAGTAAGAGAGTGGCACTAACAGGAGAAAACTGTGAAATGACACAGAGATAAACCTTCCCAAATAATTACGTAACTTCGTCAGAGGTCAGAGGGGCAGTTTATCTTCATATTTCAAAAGAGCGTCCTGCTGAACCAATCTCATTTACAGCCTACCTCTACATATTTTAAGATGTTATTTGCCTTTCAGTTCATGCCTGCCCTTTCTTTCTCTAATGGTCTTTGTTTCTGAAGCCATTATAATGTGCTTGAGAAGTTCACAGGGGAGCCTATCAGAATATAAATATTTGGAAGCATTGAAAACTATCTGGGCAGTATCAGAAAACAGGAAGGAAAAAACAAGCCCATGATTTCACAAACAGTTCTCTTCAACTGATGAAGCAAGAGCCATATGGTGAGAGTTATAGTCTACAGCACATTTTTCTGAGATAATGTATTTTCTCAATGACAGCAGTGAGATTCTTCATTTCCTTTTCTTGACAAGATGTGAAAAAGAAAAAGCCCCACTGTAATGTTAATTCTTGAAAAGTACACCGGGGTGGGGGGAAGGCGTCACACAGGAGAAGCACCTGACTAGCGTAGGAAACACCTGATGGTGCAGTTTTGCCTTGACCACCAGGACACTCCCTTGCTGGCCAAGAACGACTCACACATTGACCCCATTCAAGCAAATTCCAACCCACCAACAGCAGCAGAACTGCACAAATCACATCAAGTCTGTGTGGCTCACACATTTTCACCCATATAGGAAAAAAGCCATGAAACTAAGTGTTATTTCAGTCTCTAGTGCTAAGAGGCAAATAAAATTTGACCTCTGAATGCAGTGGATTTCTCCAGTGGCTCTCCCAGTGCGTAGATCCGAGCTGCTCCTGGGGGGGGTTGTGTCAACAGCTCAGAAACATGATGCAACGTCCGATCGCTGGCCACGTATCGGACACTGCCCATGGAATGCAGTCAATAAGCTCATGAAAGCTTCCTGACAGAAAGCCACAACCTTGGGCTGCAAAAAGCCAATGTCTTCAACAAAGTATGAATGAGCATCGGTGTGGGATGTGCATCCAAAGCACAGGGTGGGGGTATCCCCTCCTCTGGCACAGGTCTGGGCAGAGCAGACCCTTCGAGTCCTGGGCACCCAGCTCTGCAGAGCTGGGCCTGGCAAAGACCATCACAGCTCTTCATGCTCCTGTGCCCACATTTCCTTCCACAGGAAAGGAGAGGCTGAGGCAAAAAGCAAATCTGAGGAATATCAGTCTTTATGCAAATGTTTGGGCTCCATCTTTCTTATGCAATAACTGACATCTCCAGGTATGAAAATCATTCATAAGTGGCCAGGTAAATTAATGAAAAGGTGACACATTTTGGAGTTTATACATGACAGAGTTTAAATATTTCTGTATCTCATAATGAAGTGAAAAGTCTGTGCAGCTGAAAGTGCAGCCATCGTATCACTGACTTCCATTTTGACCAAGTTGGCAATATTCTCATTTCTGGCCAGAGATAGTAAGTTCAACCTCTGTGCTGGGAATAAGCTCATAAGCCATCATTGAAAGGTCCCTGGTATTTTTGAGGTGGGTAGGTGATAACCCAAAGGCTCACATTCTCTCATGGAAACAAGCTTTATGCATTACATACAACAGAATGCAAAATGTCCATACAGTGTAAGCAAACAGTCAATCACCTACTTAGGGTGTAAAAACAAAGTTACAGTAAAAACAGGTGAGCAGAAAAGATGGTTTTTACACAGTAGGAGTTTTCCTCAGGTGTATAGGGAATCACATTGCTTGCTGGGCTACAAAAAGCATATTCCAGTCTTCTCCACCCAGCACTGTGTTTTATTCTGCTTAGCAGGAGACCAGTGGTGCTGCTAGGAGAGTGTGAAGAGCTCCTATGCATCATCATAAACAAGAGAAGCAGAATTATTTCCTAAATTACAAACAACTACAGCTATAACAAATCACTGAAGGGAGCAGGGGACGCTGTGGGCACGGTGTGGGCACAGAGATGTGAGCTTTTAGCAGCTTTTGTCAATGCTGCTGCTGCAGGAGCAGGAGGCCGGTGTGACTTTGCCTTGTCTTTGTCAGAAGAAAGAAGGAGCAATATTTTTCTGTCCTTTTTTACAAGTGTTTTGATTGCATTGCTTCTCTCGACTTAGTCTAGGAAAGGGTAGGCCTCAGTAGAGATCTCAGAGGCCATAGGTTCCCTGAGGTATATCCTCAGTAGGAGGATTTTTTTCCCCTTTTTCTTGCTTAATTAACAGATCAGATGTGGGGAAAAATATGAATAAACATCAGGCAGTGTCATTTAGAGACTGGTCACTTAGGCTAACCCGTGATGAGCCCATGCACAGGCACACAAGGGATTAAGCTCCCAGCACAGCTGTGCCCAGGACTGCTCCCATCCTGGCTCGGGGTTTGAGCAGGACACAGCCCTGACACCCAGCTCATTACACGGAAATTCCGAATTACTGGTGAATGGTCCCAATTCAGATCTCAGTGGAAGAAAACACCGATCACAAAAACACAAGAAAATACCCCTCACAATACCAGCCCTTTCCCAGACAAAGCCAACCCTCGTGTAGCAGAAATGATGCTAGTAAGAAGTGATGTGAATTGGTAACAAAGAAGCTTGATCAGCATGATGGAGACAGACAGTCAGAGACACAAATTAAATCTCAGACACAAATTAATTTCTCATTCATTTTTCTGTACACCAGTGCTACAAAACACTTCACAGAAGTTGCACTGAAGGTAGCAGCTGGAAATTATATGGTTTCAAAAGCTGAAAATATTCTCTATGGAGAAATTTTAAACCCATAAACTTTTCCTTTTCTTAGTTTGTGGTTTGTTTTTATTTTAAATACTGCATCAAAGTACATGTAGAGCAGATCCTTGAATTGCTACATGACTTTATTTTTCTAAAATTGCCAGTCTGTTTTATTCAGTGGTCCTATAAACATAAAATTGATAAAATGGACAGCTTTCTTTCTAAGCTAGCTTACATTTCTCCTTTTTTGAAAGCTTCCTAAACATGCAAGCACTCCATAAAAAAGTAACTGGTGCATGCAGAAGCAATGCAGTTCACAAATGAAGCAGTATAATGTCAATGGTTTGAAATTGTTCAGTCTCAGTTGTTTTCCAAGTCAATGCACTGGCAGTCTTGCCTGAATGCAACTAGTCAATAGAGAGAAAATAAATAGAGCATTTCCAGAATTCACCCATCAGCACTGAAAAGTGTCTGCTTACTATTACACAGTTTTAACATGTCATAATCGTTTTTCACAGTATAGAAAAGCTCCTTATACCTTGGACAAAGAATGAATGACTATTTTAGCACGCTACACATATCTCCTAATAGAAATTCTAAGCAAACTGTATTGACGGTAGTATTTTAAGTGGTGTTATTAAAGTAGAATCTGTATTATTTAACCTATTTTTAATACTACATTATGAAAAAATATTATAATTTGGATATCTAAAAGCAGAGACTTCTGAACATATTCATTTCTGTAAATTGCTATACATTGAACAAGCTCCCTGTAATTTCAGGTAGAGTTGAACACGACAATTTATGCACAGTGTTATTCCCATAAAGAATCCTATTAAGTTGGACAGGTTTTGCTCACACAGGTAAAAGCCTTAGTGGCACAGCTCTGTGACTCTGAACACCCAGACATTAAGCAGCAGAGAGATACTCATGTCCCTTATCTTTCCATCTTTTATTTCCCCCACGCTGTATGACAAGTGCCATGTCAAATAACAGCACTGGGCTGAATGCTACACAAAGAGAGGAAGGAAGCAGACAGGACAGACACATTGCTGCACTTTTGGGGAAAAAAAAGGCTCTGCCTGCTTCTCCAGGCAGCTATATGCTAAATTGCATCTAAGGTGCTATGCTAACTTAGATAAGGTCCTTGCAATGCCACATAATTACAGAAAGGATCTGCCATAGCCTGAAAAATGAGAAGTATGTCTTTTCCAATCCCCTGCCTTGTTATCTGTCACCTGGATGAAAATCATGTGAAAAAAAAAAAATAAAGAGGGGGAAAAAATTCCCCTTCAGACCCAAGAACACACTAACGCCCACGGATATAAATGTTACAATAAAAGAGCAGGACGACTACTAGCAGAGCTTTTATAGCTTAACAGTATTTTGACAACAAATGTTCATATTTCATTTGAAATTTATGAAACCTTTGTGCCTGTAATCCCATGAGCAGCTACATGGTAAATGAAAGTAGCAGGCAGTCTAGATTAATAATATTTTGCTTCATACTGGAAGAACATTGTAAGGAAAAGAAATCTTGCTTTATCTGCTCTCTCTCTTTTTTTTTTACAGTCTCTGTATTGGAGCAGATTCAGAGCTCTAAAACTTGCCTGCAAATATTCACAGACGCCTTATTAATTTATGAGAAACTGAAGGACCCATCAGAAGGTATAAGCAAGCAATTTAGTAATAACAAGTGGAGGGCTATGATACATGGCAAAACACCACAGCTCCCAGTGCTAGAGAGCTTCCAGTGGTTTAAATCAAGTTCAAGGGGAATACCTAGAGCAAGCTCCTGTACTTCATATGCTAATAAAAAATTGGTATGGAAAGAAACCATTGCCCTATGAATCACCACCTCTGCTTTCCCATTTCACAGTTTAGACATACATGTATGCTAAAAGCCCAAGTGTGGCTTCTTGCACTTAAATGTCTAAGTGTCTTTTTCAACAGCTCTATTTATCTTCAAGCACATCCAACAAAAAATTGTTGGTGTTTTCTACATTTTTAAAGTGGTCTCAGTGCAAGCTAACATGGCAAATATAACGTGGGCCTAGAAAGCAGATATTTATTTTTGTTAAAATGTTTATACAGTTTTTGAGCTCTCATGTGGACTTATCTCACATACACGGGGTATTTCAGGGATCACACTGGTGCTTGCCTTTCAAAGAACACGTCATTTTAGAAAACATGATTTAGCGGCACATGGAAGAAAAGAAAAACACCCACCAAACCTACAGTCCTGGCTTTTCACTACTATACTGCAATTAACATTTGCCACCAAAACCAGAACACGAGAGTTACGTTGTTTGCATTCTTTGCTCATAAATGCACCACAGATTGTCAAATATATTAGCAACCAAAGGAGGCCTTCCATCAGCATCTGTGCTGAGTGGATTCAATAACAGTCTAACCAATTTACTATAAAACTTTTATAGAAGCGTTATATACTTGCATCAGGTTCACAGTTTTATTAATTTACACAGATTTTATGGTTTCTTGAAGTTCTTACGTCTGAAAGAATGAAGTGATACTCGAAGAAAGCTGACTCTAGTGAGAAAATGATCTGCTTAAATACCATTCAGTCTCATAAAAGAGTAACTATACAGTAGTTACACCACCATCTACATTTCCATATTTATAAAAACGCATACCGGTATAATTGATTAATAATGTCTGCTTCTAATACAGAATAAAATAAGTTTTATTGATCAGTTTTGTGGCTTAACTGCTGATTTGGAGGAGAAGGAGAGGTCTTGAAGGAGAGTAGGGTAAAGGGAGGTTCAGATGATTTTTTTTTGTTGTTTTGCTCTCTAAAAAATGGTCCAGGAAATAATTGTTCCTTTGAGTTCCTTTTAAAGATGTTCCAGAGCAACAAATTAATGACAGGAGTTTTCTTCCTTTCCAGAACAAGACTAAATCATTTACATATGCTAATATTAACATATTTTATGTAGTGGGACCCAATCAGAAAGCAGCTTTGCAACTGTATCCTGCAGTGGTACCAGCTAAGTCCAAAAATCAACTTTAAACTTCTAGACAAAGGTTTGGTCTGAAAATCAGATATTGCCTAATTAAGTGTATACTGTGCATAATGTATTGCTTATGACACCAGGAACTGCACAATTCCTGAGCAGCTCTCCAGAGCCTAAACCCCAACTCCAGTGTCTGTAGTGACAGAACGATCCCAGGACAGAATAGCTGTAGCTATTACCCCACAAACAAGCGCAGCCTATGTGGCAATATAAGATAATAAAACATGAGAAAAGTGTGGAGTAAAACCTTGCAGTGGAGTGGATTGTTGCCCACAGGCAAAGCAAACGTGTAAGAGGAAAATCCTCAGCCTCCAGGACATGAGGAGCATCAGGAACATCAGAGTCCAAGCAATGGGACAAAATGACCATGGAGTCACATCCTGCACAGTGTGGAGCAGCCTGTCAAACACGTTGCTCATAGAATGTGTGTAAATACACATATAGTACATAGAAGTATATAGAGAGAAGCACATGCATATAGTGCATAGAAGTACAGAAATATACATATATATAAATAGGTAAGTATATATATACTCTACTTCTATGTATATATATAATCTATATAAATACACACACACACATGTATATCTATCTAGATAGAGAGATAGACAGACATATAGATATCCAGAACAGAGCCTGTCTGTCTGTCCACTCACAGATACTTCTGGATAAAGGAATGGCAGAGAGAATTTCTCAGTCTGGACTGTCCCTGGGCTAAGGCTGAGCCATGGAATTCTCTTCGTGACCCTTGTCCAAGGGCTGCACTGCACCCCAGCATCCGGAGGAGTTTCTTACTCTGACCAAGCACAGGGCAAAACACACCTTGAAGAAAGATGGAATCTCCTTTATGGGTTTAATTTCACGTTTGCTTAGACTTAGTCTTGCAAGCTGAGTAAATGGGCTGAAGCCAGAAAGTTTGACTAGTTTGTGTATCTTTAATTAATATTAAAATAAAGTTGTAATGCCAAGGAATTGAGTGTGCTTAACCTGGGCCTGCTCTAAACCCTTTTTTCCAGCTCCTTGACCTTTGGTATTACTTCAAGAAATAAACAAAAACTTTCAGAGTAAAGTGTTCAGTAGCTCTTGCAGCAGTTCCAGAAACGCAACTCCAAGAGAGAAGTTGTCAGGATTTTGAAGCATTTTTGTTCCAGATATCTTTGTATCATTTTCACAATATCATGTTCTTACTAATACTGAGATATTCACAGCTGCAAAAATAAAGCTACACTCAATTACAAAACCAAGTCCAAGGAATTTTGTTAGGTTAATTTCACCATATTTTCTCCACACCCAAATTAGCTGACTCAAATTCAGTTAATTTAATATTAGAGCAGTATCTTAAAAGGTGAATTTCCTAAATAAGATAATTTGTCATGCAAACTGTGTCTGCAAGCATCAAGAGCTCTGTAAGGTGTGCTGGAGAGAAGGGCATGAGGAGATCTGATAAAACTCAGGGTGCTTCGTGTCACATGTACAGAACAAAAGGAGAGTCTTCTCCAAGGCATGACAAGCAAAGGAAGTCAATAAGAAGTTTCACAGCAATATCAAATAGAACCCTGTTTCTGCAATGCATATGATTTCACTTATGTGAATCCCCTGTGTCTTTTAAGACCCCAGTTTTTAAAGGGTTCAGTTGGATATTTCCTCTACCCTTCACCCCTGTGCTCTGAGCCACAGCTGACCTGGGATTGCATTACAGGCCTTTCTATTTTAAAATAAAATTCTGCTTTCATTTAAGAATCATATTTATAAAAAAACAAGGAAGAGAGCCTTAATGATCATATCTTACAGTATGGTATATTATAAATCAAGACCTAGTGCTCTCACAGAGTTCTAAATCACTTTCCCCTATCGCCCACAGAGACCACATAAACCAGAAGTGCTGATCTACAGATAACTGTCACCCATCCAGAAGGCATTTATTGGATTGTCTCCCATCATGCAACCTCATAAAGGTCATATAAATTTCTTAATAAAACGTAGAAACAAAAATACAACTACAATTAGAGCACCCCAAAACTATAAAAACGGACCTACCTCTGAATATTTGTACAATTAATTCCAACTACGTTAACTGTTTATAATACCTCAACTGAACAAGTGCTTTAATGTTTCTTAAGAGAGTTGAAGATTACAGTAGCTCAGATTTCCAATCTGATTTCTCTTTTGCAGTTTTGAGTACAGCAACAAAACAGAAACCCAGAGGAAATGTAGGACCTTTCCTTTTTCCTTGAAAAAAATCTAATAAACTTTTTAAATACATATATTGCACCTGTTCAGACTAAAGACCATTTGCATTCCCTCAGCCAAGCACTGAAAATATTGAACAGAAACCCAGTTTTTATTAAAGTATCATAAATGTGGTAGCTACACATGCATCTCAAGTAACACCTTCTAATTGTCTTTATGGCATTAGTCCTGTTGCACAACACATGAAAAAAAAGGAATGGAGTCTCATTTTTTTGTATTTTCCATTGGGAAGATAAAGCTAGGTCTGGTTTTGGAGAGTAGTTTAGTACCAGTGGTAGTTTGGCCTTTCCCCATGTGTGTCTTTCCAACCATACTGAAAGAAGTAAAAAGAAAGCTGTGCTGGATTTTTCTCAGAAGTGAAGGAGAGGATCATAAATTGCTCTGAAATCTCCCTTGACTTAAAATTATATCAGATTTTGCTCTTTTACATCTGAGAACGGCCTTCTCTGCTAATTGGCAATATGTCCCAGTGTTTGATGTTTACTCAGCTACCATCCTCTGCTACTCAGGCTCTTCCCAAAAAAATTAAGAACCTTCGTTAGTTTTAGGTAGTTTTTGATGGAAGTGTCCTTTATTGTCCACATGTTTTGCAGTTGGAAATTTCAATTGCTTCCTTCGAGAAGTTAAATAAGAAATCAAAGGCCAACAAGGAAAATAAAACCAGTCAGTTTAAATGATGTATCGACCAGGGAACCATAAGGAAAATTGAGATATATACACTTATGGTACAAGTAACTCATGGCAGTCACAACTTCTCTTTTCTTGTATTGAATCAATACGTGGTTGTGCTTCTTCAAGAGAAGCCAAGTAAAACACATCGTTTTGAAAGAGAGATCATCTTCCACACAGTATAAACAACTGAAGAACAAAGTAGGTATTAATAAAATATATATAATAGTTATTTTCACCTTCAGTTAAATTGTGCCCTATTTTAGAGTGCTGAAATAGAAAAATCTTAAAATAACAACAAATCCCCAGGCATCTACTAACAAGGGTACTACAGAGATTTAGAGGCCTCTAGTGATTTCTGGAGTGCTGGTTTGTGTACCAGCATCAGACCGACGCCTCCGCATTGAAAACCTGCAGCCAATCACTGCCACATGATTGCGGGGCTGTTACGTGTGGTGGCAGAGAATTGTTTGCTATTGCTCAGGCACTCCAAGGGCTCTGTCATGATCAGGTCTCATTGTGCAGCACAACAAAAGCACAGGCAGAGAGCAGTGCCCCAGCTCCTGCGAGCAGAGCCTCCCACTGCTCCCAGTCACAATTCCCAGTCCCAGCCCCAGTGAGACACCCGGGCTCTGGTGCCAGGTGCCAGCACGGATCAGCACAAGCTCCATGCGGGCACAGGCACCCAGCGCCCTCCTTGCATTCACCTGGGTGCTGAACACAAATATCCACTTTTAACAGCAGCTTCAGAGGCGCCTTTTTTGCTTATTTTTAGTTCAAGACCACTATGCATTGGTTAGAATAAATGAAACTTCTGCAGGCCGAGTCATGCCAGAACCTTCCTGCTCAGATCCTCTGGCCACACCTCTCCAAGACAACAAGTGTTTTCAAGTATTGTCATAGAGCAAAGACACATGAAAAAATTCAACTGTTGTCTTCATCATCCCGGCAGGCTTGACAAACCTTCCCTGTGTAACCCAAAAGTACAGCAACAACTCGCCAAAGCTAATATATAAAGGCATGAACCCTGACCAAATGCACCATTGAAAAACTGCAACTCACATCGGCAGGGCTTCTCAAGAGATACCAATTCTTTTGCAGCCAAAATTCCTCCCCTCCTACACCCTTCCCTACAGAGTTCTCAGCAGCAAAGCAATTTACTCTCGTTACTCAACCCACAACGCTAGGAGCATTTTTTCCTCCTCAAAGTCATCTAGAGGGATGGGTAAATCAGACGAGGTTAAAAACAACAACAGCAGAAAAGAAGAATTGCAGTGCTCAATTTTCACAGGGACAGGAGTAAACCTTTTAGCAGGAGGGATTAGTTCATCGTCCCTCTGAGGCCACGTTTCTCAGGGAAGCCGCGTGCCTGGGACTGTGACTGGCTGGCACAGAGACGCCACCTAACCTCAGTGCACAAAAATTCCTGAAACAACCTCAGAGCTCATAAAGAAAGCAGCAAAGAAGGCCAAACAGCAAAGGCCAGAAGATTTAAGACATATGATTTACTTGGTATACTTGATCCCACACATTCCTGGTATTCCTGAAAAGTCCCCAAGGAAAAAAGATTACAGGAACTTGCCTGGTGGTTGGGAGAAGAAATCAAAAGTGCTGGCATTCCTTATAAAACAACCTGATTCCCCCAGTAATTTTCAATAATATTTGTAGCAATTCTTTCTAAAACCAGGTATTTTTCCTGTCTTACAAAAATAAGAATGAGTTTATTTCAAAGATGCCAGTTTAAACATATTTTTATGAGTTTACACCTTGTTATTTTTCATCTTCCTTTACTCTTTGGAAATTATGAATACATGATGCAGTGTTTTCCCTATATTTAACTCATCCTCAAAGAGATGATTTACAGTTCATGTTTCAATACTACAAAAACATCTCGGTGTGGACTCATCACTAAAAAGAGCTCAACTCTCTCTTTTCCTACATTTTACATCCTGCCTCAGGCTGAAGATCTGGAAAAAGAAATCAAGCACTGAAGCTTCTTACACTGTTGGACAGTTTCCTTATGGTGGTGGTGAATGCCCCAGAGCGTGAGCCATTTGTAACTTCTCCAGGAACAAACAAACAGCAGATAAATAACAATATACTCTGGGAAGTTACCCTGCCTCACAAGGGGCAGTTAGGCAAAATGCTCTGTGTGGCATTTCCACCTCTGGTGGCCGTGACAACCAGAAGGAAATAGGAAATACGACCATTCCCCACGTAGTTTCCATCTGAGCCATCCTTTAAGGCAAGAGCAGCAGATGGCAGGCAAACCAGGATGGGATTTTTCTTGCTGTGGTTTTTTACGGCAATTGAGTCAATAGTGGTTGTCCAGTTCCCCTCTCAGCTGCAAAAAAATAAATCTCCTCTTGCAAGCAGACACATCTTCAATGGTTAAAGGTGCACACGGGGAGGCAGAGGCAAAAATCAGCTGGTCTGGTAAGAAGCATCCTGGACTAGAAGTTCCCTGTGAAGCGCTGTGAAGATGCTGGCACGAAAACCTGCACTGCATATTGCTGCAGCATAATTAATTAAGCCTGACAACACCCCTGTGAAATACAATAGGTCTAACCACTAAACCAAATCATCCTTATAAACATCCAAATGTCAGCAAGTGAATTTATGTCAGATTTACTATTCGATCACGGGGGGGGAAGAAAAATCACATATAGCTTCAAAAAAACCCAAAAAACTCTTTACATTAAGCAAAGCTCTCTCTTATATTTTTGAATAGTAATAAAGAAATCACAGGTATGACAGCCTTTTACAGGGATAACACCTCAGAACATTAGTAGATAAATCTTGGAAGAGGTAAGAAGTATTATCAGGATTTCCAACTGCAGAATCAGACAGTGCACTTAAGAATACTCTGATACTATACATAAAATATTATACCTGTTAATTCATAATGACAACCTAAATAATTAAAATAAACCAAAATATCATTAATATCAAGATATTGATAGCTGGATGTTGGTTAGGTGGTAAGGAAAATATACTTTTAAAGACAATTATGCCTTTAGGTTCAGGTATCCCACACAAAACACACTGAGACAAACACAGACATATGTTCTAGAAGTAATTCCAGCTTGATTCTTTATGACTTTAGCTTGAAGGATTTTATTTTCTGTATAATCTTTAAAGTGGAAGTGCATTCACTAGCTGCTGGCTGCACTGTTTATCATAAAGTCAGCTCACTTAGTGCTGTCCAATTAAAATAAACTACAGCTGCAATGGATCACTATTTTTCTAAGTATCTGAAAATATTCCTGCAAAGCCCAACCTCCAAAAATAAAACATAAATGAAAAGCAACAGTTCACTTGGCAACCATGTAGGAGAGGATGTTTTGACATTATTTTCATGTTATTAAATGCAGATTTTCCACTTAAAAACAAGAAGCTCCTGTCACAAATGATTTATATATTGAAATACTTTGTATGACATAAGAAAGGCATATAATGGCTTGCTGCTGTAACCTTTTAAAATAAAATATTAGGATACACACAGTATATTTTTTCTTTGATACTTTAACCATTTTGCTGTTTATTGTGACAGACAGAACTTCAGTGTTAGCCAATGTAATACAGTAGCATTAAATAAAATGTCCAAACTCCATTTGACTTCAAAATACACTCACTTAATTTTAAATTATTTTTCTTCTACTGCTCTCTTCTAGTTCATGCCTGGGAAAATGACAGACTATAAAACTCATCTTTTAACCAACTAAGGTTTCAAAATTATTTATTTACGTAAATTTGGGAAAACCAGGGTGTCATGACATGTTTGTACGCTTCATTTCAAGCGTGATGAAAGAACGGAAAATAAAATACAAACTTTTTTTCTTTGGTACTGACTTTGTTCTAGTTCTTCCAGACATCGACTTCTAAACTCAGGCTGCCACCAACAGACAGCTCAGAGACAAGGGAAGGTGATGCTCATCTGCAATGCACAATGTGAGGCAGCAGAAAAGCCCCTCCGCTAAACAGCACCTAATGAATGCACACAGAACAAAAACAATGCAAGTTTGCTCTGCTGGGGAAAGTTGCTGTTTAGATTTCCGGATGGGCAGCACTACAAAAATTACACAAACATCTTCAAATGCCCATAGAGAGTCTGTAACCAAAAGCAGATTTTGCGTGGCTAGAGATGCACAAATTTTCTTACAGACAATTTCCAAAAGTTAGGCTGTATTTATCCGAAGAACAACGCTGCACCTTTAAGAAAATGTTATTTTTCCTGAGGCCCTATCAAGGTAAATTTCATCAGTATTCAAAGAATGAGCAAAGCACTTCAACAATTTATTTCAATAAAAGAAGACTTAGCTGAAAGGAGTATAAATGATGAGAACTTGCTTTAAACTGATTTATTCCCTGCAGCAATAAAAGGAATGTTTCTTCACTCAGCTGTTTAATATGCAAATATGCAGAGCATCCAGCTTCTGACAGCACATCATTAATAAAACCTTGCACTAAGCAGAGCTCCCGATATTTCATCCTGATGAAAATACATGATGATGATTTTAGACTGTATAATTTCAGAGTTGGAACAATGTACTTCCCAGTGATGGAAACTCAGCAATCCACAGTTCTAGTGTGGATTTTTTAATAAGTTAACCTATTTCTGCACGAGGGAGACATCTGTTTACAAGAACTGTGAATACAGAGATCTTGTCACCAAACCCTCTCGACAGGACCAGCCAAACCTTGCTTTGGGAAGCAGTACCAGAGGAGACAGGTTATTTATAGAGCACCACAACAGCTGATTTCTTTTTTAATCAACTAATTCCTCTCTTATTTACCAAGCTTAATGTATGTACTTCACCTGTACTTTTCTCAGCCACTGTACTATCTGACAGACTGGCAGCAAATGTAGAAATTAAAGCCATCACTTAAAATAAAATAAAATAAAGGAAAAAAAAGTCTGCACTTTTACTTCTTTACCTCATTAAAATCTATGAAGAACTCCTAGATGTGACCATGCTGTAGAATTCTATTTGTGTTTATAGCTGTAGTATGTACAGGCTTTCTTCTTCATTTCTTGTGCTAAAACTCTTACACTGTTTCCAAAGAAGTTTTTAAAAAAGGTTAAAAACTATCAAATGTTTGAAATAGGGAAAGTAATATTTGTCAATGCTTTGCTCTGGAGTCTTTCCAGTCCAAAGATGGAAATTGGAGGCTGTACAGAAATGTTAATTTTTTAAGCATCCCTTTGTGCAGAATTGATCCTCAGGGTGACACCGGATGTCCATTTCTCCACTGGAATTGGTACCCACGCAGATGTCGATCACTTTGCAACAGGGATATCTGAGGAACACTCATTTGCCTCAATAGTAGATAACAATGAACAACTTGCTAAAGTCTTGAGGGCTTTATTTTGGCTGAAATACACTGTTCTTTGCCACTGCAGTGATAGGTCAAACATAAAGAGAGACCCCTTCTATACTGCAAGAACAAAAAAAAAATGACTTTGCGTTTTAATTCAAAGATATTTCTACTATGAATCAATCATTTAGTGAATTTCAAAGAAGTTTGGAGGATTTTCCTTTGAATCATTTCCCACTGGGTGCCTAGGAAACAAAACATCTTCAGGGCTAAATTTCAGGGGAAGTCTTGCAGGTTTTAGTAAACTTCTCCAAGCCAGTACTTTACATGTTTCTGTTTTCTGTGCGTGGCAATACTCCCTTATAACTCAAATGGGATTAACCAATTAAACATTTCCCAGTAGTCTCTAAAATAGCTGCTCTTGGCATGTTTTTTGCATGGAACAAACCTCAGCGGGAGGATATGATAGAAATCTTGCACTATTTAAATATAGAATTGGGACATCAAAGAAAGGGTTGTATTGAAATAACATGGATAATTAAGGAAGTGGAGAACAGTAATAACTGATTTACATAAAATGCTAATAAGCCTCTTGACTTGTTCGGCAATTTCTGCTTTAGGCATGGCAACTGCGGGTTCAAATTTGTATACTAATTTTATTTTAGTATTTTCTTTTCCTTCCCTTATTTTTTAAGCTTTCTACAGCCAGGCCAGTTTATACCTGGACCCAAACCTTCTTCAGAACAAAATTCCATGAGAATATAAACTCCTGTGAAAGTTTTGTGCACATTCCCATCCTCTCAGACACGCAAAGCACAAAGTGTAAAGACCCTTAATTACTTGTCTGCGTGTGTATGGATTCCGATTGCAGCCCTCCTAGTCTAGCTCACTTTCATGTCATGCTGAATAATGTGTTACAAACCATCAATGACATATTAAAAATGTTAAATGCTCTTCACAATTAGCAGGACAGGGGAAGTTTGAAAGCAAGGGGAGTGCACTGGCAGGGATGCATTTCCATGGTGCTACGCTCCTTGCTGCTGGGTGGGTGATGAGGGCACTGCACCAACACCACAGGTTACAGCTATTTTACACTGCACCCTTGTGCCATTTGCCTCTGCAAAGAAATCATAAGCTCTGAAATTCTTGTTTTATTTTACTCTGCTCCTGATCTCTCCTCACAGTGCTTCAGCAGCAGTGGCTTTGAGATGTGAATGTGAATGAGTGTCTGAGCTGCTCCTTCAGGACATGTCTGCGTATTGACCTTCAGCTTACCCTGTTTCCCTGTGAGCCCTCTAAGCATGATCCATCGCTTTCTCAGGCCATTCTCCCTTCACCCCATTGATGGGTTTCAGAGCTACTTAAATTTCAAAGTCCTGATGCATTGCAGCAGTGGCCAGGGCTCAGCTTTGCTCACTTATAGATTGTACAAGGTCACAATAAGGGAAGGGGAAAAAAAGCCAGAGCATTTATCAGGATGTATTGCTTTACTTTTTCTATCCATCACAAAGGCGATGATTCTATTTTAGTGAAAATCCATTGAACTCAGATCAAGTCAGATGGCTGTTATCATTGGAAACTCAAGAGCTGTCACACCATAATCGGTACAAATGAACACTGAAACGTGGGGCTTGAGGCCGCTTAATGGTCTTTAGTGAATTTTTTTTTCTCTTGCTTTTTAAACATCACAAAATCATTTTACTTAAGTGATTTCAAGTGGAGAACACTAGGATTTTGTTACACAAGCATGGTTGATTCAGTTATAGATGATCTGACAGCCACTGTGCAATGAAATGTTTTTTGCCAGCATGGCCTCTCCCCCACACCAGTACACACGTGTGGACCACCCATAACAGCACAATTATTCGCCTCAACATTATTCTGATCTTGGTCATCTTCTGTGACACACTTTCCACTTGGAACAGGCCACACCACCATGCAATTTTAACAGGAATTTCTGCAGAAATATTGTCGTGAATTTTGTGAATGAGCTTTGGTAAAGCTGCCTTGCTATAGAGCTACCCCTGTGAGAAGGAGCTGTGTGCACACAGGGAAAGGAGAAAGCAAGTCAAACTTCTTTTTTCTTTCACAAATACCTTAATATTATATTTTAATTTAAAAATGGGGATCTTGACCATATTTAAAGGCAACCAAAAACTCACAGATATGAAATTAATACATATTATTCAGTATAATTATAAGTGTGTCTGAATTGCATCAGAAGCAGAGTAGAGGGGAGTGCAAAGGAGCAGGGTACAGCCATCACACCTGACAGAGAGCTTTTTCCTCCCTGCAGTCCAAACATGCTAATTATTCTCATATTTGGGCTTCATCCT
Source organism: Pomatostomus ruficeps (assembly GCA_013400735.1). Taxonomy (NCBI): domain Eukaryota; kingdom Metazoa; phylum Chordata; class Aves; order Passeriformes; family Timaliidae; genus Pomatostomus; species Pomatostomus ruficeps. The sequence goes on from VYZT01043210.1 coordinate 41,765, forward strand.
ACTTCCTACCAGTTGTGACAGACTCACCTTCCCCTTGCTTTTTTTGATTTCATCATATATGAAAGACCAGCTATCCCAGGTTCTAGGGGACTTTGACAGATAATTAAAAATGCCTCACTAATTAAGAGAAAAATAGCAACAGATGACAACTTTGCTCCACAAACAAGCCACTCCACAAAATTGCTATTTTCCTACTGAAATCCCATAATACAATAATTGCCATCCAATTTTTGAAAGTGAAAAAAAATGCAACCCATCCCACTTCACTTCCCACACAAACTCATTGCCCAGACAGATGATTTACAGAACTTATTCAAAGCAAATGTATTCCTTTTTACAAGCAGGGGCAAATCCTTACCACGAACATCCCCTCCCTCACACACCTACAGAATACAGCAGATTGTTACATGATTGTTATGTAGGAATGTCCTAAGCTACTTGGAGCTTTTTTATTTTTTAAACTGTTTAGATCTTAGGTTTTGACCTCCTCCCATGAAGCTGGGACAACACATTTTAAGATTTAAGTCACCTGCCACTGCCACACTCCTGTGGCCCCTCCAGTCACAGCAGCTTCAAGGCTGTTCTGTACAGTTCCAGCTCTTAGTGAAGTGCAAAACTGAAAAAAAGATTTCATATTTTGCCTGAACAAAGCTCCCAAGCAAAGCCACAGGGAAGGAACACAGGCCTGTAGTTCCTCTCTGTTTTCACCCACCCGTGTTTCCAGAGATCTGGAACAGGGCATGGTGAAGGCTGTGCACAAACTCTTGAGCAACCCCTCTAAAATTCCCACAGAATGGCATTAACAAGCCTCAGTGTAATGGAGGATCAACCCCTGTGCTCTGTGCTCCAAAAAGCAGAAAACTTTAAATAGGCTGATATTATATCTTCAAATTTCTTTTTATAAACATTAAGACAAATATAAGTTTGGCAAGCTTGAAGTTTAACATAGTATATTTTTCTTTAATGAGAAAACTACACCTTAACCTCGAGTCTAATAAAAAATTATGAATATTTTTGTGGATATTTTAAATGTAGCAAGTAACAATTCACAGACTTTCAGCTGTAGTCACCTGTGCATACACTGTACTCTCAGGGGAGGTCACACAACACAATAAATGCTGTGATATGATGCATTTCCAGCAGTGAAATATCCTGGACAGATAACTGATTTCCTCCTGTATTACAGTGGATATCTAAAAAGAGGTAAGAGCTTAAAAGTTCGCTTAACATGCATAGACTGAAGAACTTTTGTATTGCTCTCTGATTTGTAGGATAAACCAAAAGACATCAGTGGCCTTGCTGCTCCTTGCTCCCACATTTGGGGCCAGGCCAAGGACTGAGCCAGAGGGAAAGGGAAAGGGAAGAGGAAGCAAAACTAACTGAAAGTCTTTAGTTTCTGTTTTCTATCAACGAAGACACATTTTCATCATACTGGTCTTATTGGCTGATGTGCTCTGAAAATCCTGATATTTCCTCTGCAAATCATGATATTGGAAAAAAAATCCTGACATGGGATTGCAGTTAGCATAGAACTGCGTAACACTTATCACTGAGGCACTAATTCCAGTCCACAGAGAAGCACAAAGAAAAGAAAGAAAAGAGATGCCGGCCGGAATGAAAATGCACAGAGCGTTTTCAACAAGCTTAAAAAAACCTGAGAAAATAAAAAAGTAATTTAGTAATTCCTTAGTAATTTTTGCTGGATACAGAATTCACTGCAACTTCAGCACCTCTTAGGTGCTTTTCCTTTGCTGTTCCTTATGGGTCAGGCAGCAATGGTGGTGGCTGTGGCAGGTGAGGTAAGAGAGCTGACAGCTCTGCTTGGGCAGGGAGCAGGGTGGACTGGCTGCACCCGTGCTCACAGCAGGACTGACATTACCTGTCCCCATCCCAAAGAACAGCCTTCTATTCAATTCCATCCACTGGAGATGTCAGCAAGGGAAACAAGGTTATGTGGCAGCAGCTACCATATTTTACCTATCTATATAAATACATTTAAACACGTGGGAAATAAGGTTAGAGGAGTGACCTTGAGGTGGGACTCTTAGGCTGGCAACCCTCACATAACTTCAGCCTGAAGACTGAAAGGGAGAGGAAAAACAGGGCATGATACCAACACATCTACTCTAAACATGCCCAGGAAGGAATTAAAGCTGTTATGTGCTTTAACACAGCCCCTGTCTGCGAACGGGGAATGCTTTTGTAGTGTGCTGCCTCATAGGGCAGACGAGCTTCTTAATAACTGGATGTTGGGAGAACTGAAGCAAAACTTTTATCTTTACTATTAAATCTCCCTTTTCAGTCGCTAAGCTCCCCATGAACCAGCGTAACAATGCTGCTATTAGGTAAGCAAGGGGCAGAGTGGATGCAAATCCCCCCTGAATTAACGTGCCAGCTCCTGAGTCAGCGATGGGCCTTCCAGCCTCGACCTTGCCAATCAGCATGTCTGGGTTTTCCCATTTCCCAACGGCACAGGGCTCATCTCCTCTCTGAAGAAATCAAAATCAGCCCCAGTCTATGGCACCTCTCCAAAACAGCACCACAAACCAGGGTGGGTTTTAGGGCCTAATTAGCATTGCTAGAGAGTGCCCATTTTTCGGTAACTTCCAGGGTATTTACACAAAGCAGATTTGGGAACCCTATAAAGTATGGGGTTACTTTGTGTCATCAGCTAGGGAGATGAAGGCACCTACCACTGGCTCCTTGCCAGCTTTGGTTAGCAGAATCAGGGCATGAACTGGGATCCCTCAGTGAATAGATGCTAATGCACCGGTGAAAGGTCATCAAAGCAGTGGCACTTCCACATCCTGCAGAGGTACCAGAGTCTCTCATTCCACTGCTATCTTTTGTCCCCATCCGGTTTACCTAATAGATGATCCTAACAATTCACATTGGCAGTCCTTTGTAGTGTAATGAACACTGTGTGGTCTGATGAATGCAACCACTGCACAGAAAACGTCAGTTCTTTCATTAAGAAAACCTTCCCAAGTTCATTGTATTGAACCGGCGCTCCGGCTATTAGGCTGATACATGACACAGTCAATTCCAGTTACACTTTAAGTGACTATTCATGTTCAGTGAATTCAATTCTTAAAGCTAATTTATATATGTGTAGATATTTACATGAACGCACATTTCTTCTAACTTATACGCCTTTTCCTGAGCTTTCTGTTAGTACAGGAACGGCGGGAGGGGGGAAATATTTCCCAGCAGATCCTGAAAATGCAAAACTGATGAAAAAGACACTGAAAACCAAACAAGCAGCTTTCTGAGAGTATACTTGAACAGAACTCTGAATTACTTGTTGGTAAAAAGAATTGCAGTGCATGCGTCTACTAATGCTAAATAAAATACCCGCATTAAGTTATTTTTAAGATGACTCGTTATTTCACATTTATGTCTGATAACTCACTTTATGATATTAGCCAATATGGTACCTCCTTTTATATAGTACTACAATTAGGGGCATGTAAACTTTTAAAGCAGGTAATTAAAAAAGTTAAGCTATTGCTGCTACTGAACAGAAAACATCAGTTCTTTCATTAAGGAAACCTTCCCAAGTTCATGGTATTGAACCAGGGCTCCAGCTATTAAGCTGTGCGATGACACAGTCAATGCCTGCTATAGCATCAATTCAATTTCAGCATTTTTTGTCATCACTAGATGCCTTTCTGTAGTTTCTTTTAACTGACTTTGTTTATTGATAATTATTAGAGGACCATTGGTTCCAAAAGATAGGCATAATTTCATTACGCAAATCCTCTACAGTTCACAGGAGAAGCAGCTTTTCTGCACAGATCATGCTGAAGTCTCTGAAGCCTTTACAGTGTGCAGGGATGAGGATACGGTTCTTTAGAAACAAAAAATAAATACCATCTCTTATTGCATCATTTGGATTTTAAACAACAGAAATCCAGCTTTCCATCCACGTATTCGAAAAGAACAGGCTGTTTACTTCTTTTGAAATGTATTTTTAAAAATGTTTCTATAATGTGGATTTGTTTTAAATTAAACTATCAAATCTACTTTCCTGCATTGAAAAAAAAAATTATTTCTTGACTTTACCAGGCTTAACATACTTATGTACTAAAGCTCTACTGTCTGGGAAATAAAAATACCTTTCTTAATACTGCATTTCAGAAGAGAAATTACAATTATGGGATGCAGGGACTTTGTGGCTTGATACACTTTGCAAGCGGAGAAGGGGGATGCCCTTCAAAGTTAGAGGGTAATCATTATTGACCTTGTGCATTCAAGACAGCATAGCAGGTTTCTATATAAAGAAACTTGCAGAGAGGTCATTGAAAGCACTGGTGAAGAGACATAAAAAAGGAGACAGGACAGAATACAGCCTCGGTTAAGCAGGTTAAAAAATTAACTATAAACAGACTCGGGAATTGAAGACAAAAACAAAAGAACATTTTCTTTCTAAGTGTCATGCAAATTTATGGTTCTGTATTAAATGTTCATTATCAGATAAGTAGCCTTTACAATGTAATTATTAACTTTTATAGGTTCTGCAAAGTTTTTTTTCTCTTCTTTCCCTACACACAGCCTGAGCACTTTCTGAGGGTTGAACAAAGGGGCACGTGCTTAGGGTTGGCTCCCAGCAGGCAGGAATTAGGGTTTTGGTCTTTCCTCCTTTACTCATTCACAGGGTGTCTGCTGATCTGTCTGTGTTTGAATTTACCTGCCTGCAAAAGAGGTACAATAAAACCAGCAGACATCTCCCCAGGGTTCTATGACACTTAGTTTGGCACTTCAAAAAGCACACTTAGCAGAGCATTTTGAAATCATTGAATGAAAAGCATTATGTAATGAAAAATAAATTACTTCTGTATGATGAGGTTGTTTGGAGAATGTTCAGGTAAAATGCTCTGGTTAGGAATATTAAAACACCTGGGATACACAATGGATAGGTTTACTATGATTTTTTTCTTTCAAACTACATTTTAAAATAAGCTGCAACACAAAAAAGGTCCTATTGTCATGCACATCCCAATTAAATCCCAGTTATTATTATTATAAGTATTTATGTATTTTGTTTTCCTCTCTAGATAAAGAACACAAAAATTGAAAGAGAAACAGAAATTATAAGACTGAGATCTACTTCTAGAAACAGAGAAGACAGAAACCTGCTGACCTTTCTATGACTTGTGCTATTTTTCTTCAACCTACAGCCTCACCATGGCTCTCTCAATTTACCCTGGTTAGGCAAAACTCCCCTTTCTGTTGGGTCTTTCATCTCCAGAGCAGCAGCTCACCACGCAGGCGGGACGCTGCAATCTCAGTGCACCCATGCCCTCCGCTAGAAGAGTCAATCATTGTCACTGAGAGGTGCCCACGGCAGCCCAGGAACAATCCACTCGTCCTGCCCCTTCCCCTTCCCTCCCCTGAGAGCACACAGCTTCCCAAAATATGTTTTATTTTCAAGAGATAGATTTATTACAGCACCCTTATCACACTCATACCCTTCCTGAAAAGATAAAAACAAGAAAGGCCTTACAAGAAGATGTTGTAGCAACAGCTAAATCATAAATGTTTGATAAGGAATGGCTAAATCCAGACAAATAACTGTTCAATCCCACTTTGTATTAGGCAGATAAAGTCATACAGGAAATCAATGTGATCTATTGAAATGAAAAAAGTCCAGCTTAGGGACTATATGATGTTATAGAATATGTGACATTATAAATGGGCTGCTTCCATAAGTGCTATACAATGAGAAGTTGCATAGTTTTTATTTATTTTTGTGCTTATGAATGTAAAAGCAGGATGTGAAAGTCACTATTTGTCAACAGGGCAAATGTGGGCAGCAGTGAAGTAGGTGAGTATTTATAACCTTTTTATTTTCCCACTCTTGAAGGGAATACATAATCCTCTCTAGGGATAAAAGGATCTTCAGTCACCCACTAGCCCAGGGCTCCTTTTTAGCACAGGCTGACAGATGTGCTAAAATTATAAGTGAAGTGTTGTGATGTTGACTCCTAAAGCAGCGATCATTAAGGTTGAAATTAGTATCCCCTCCCAGCCATTCAAATGTTGAAAAGTTCTGACACCAGGCGTAATTGGACAACTCTACCTAGTGGGGATAGCATTACATTTTATCCTACTGACTTCTTTCTGCCTTTTTCATCCCTGCTGCAATTTAAATGAAGCAAAACAACTTTTTATACATCTTTCACTTACACAAAACAAAACAAAAATCTGCTTATGCAGAAAGACATCTCAAAAGCAGACATACGAGTTCACAACTACATATACAAGTAGTATTGTTTAAGGCTATACTATTTCAGCTGACAACAGTATTTTAAATAAGATGCAGTTAAAAAAGAGACTGAAGGAAAATATAAACAGATGTCCTAATATGTATTAGCATCTGCTGAAAGAAATTTCATTTGAAAATGTAAAATACACTTCACTTGCTATATGTTCTAATTAGTTACATGCAGTGTTAACATACTTTAATCTTCTGAAGTAAAAGGTTCCCCTGAACTGTATTTACGTATACCTGGATATATTTCTAGCAAGTGTAGCAGTTGCTAAACGGCAGTAAGTGCTAAAAGATATAAGCAATCCACACAATTAGATTTCAGGTCATTTGGATCAGTGTGAACTAGAAAAACATGTTAATGTGCTATGCACACTGCCACTTGCTCCCATACTGCTGAGTTTGACACATTAACTAATGGACCATCACCTGATAAATACCGGGGGTGTGGGGATGAATAAAGGCTCCAATTGTCTCCACTGGCTCGGACCAAGATTTTGAGAATGACGCAAACGCAGTGATGGGTGCCGATGCCCCATTGCACCGTTCTTGTGCTGCATGCCCAAAGAAAAATGAACCCTGTGATTTTATCCAGTTCATCTAATAGACCTTCCTTCTTTAGTTTATGGGGAAAACTCAGATGTAGCTCAAGGCCCACACTATAACATAAAATATGGGAAAGCTGAGTGTGAAACCTGACCAGTGTGTTTAAATAAAACAAAATCCAATGGTTGTGAATGTGTAACACTTTGCTGTTGAGTTCGACTCCATTTCTAAAGGCTGACGTGCACATCTATTTCTGGCACGAACAAAAATGCGTTAATGCCACGGCTCTCTCATCCAGCCCCACACTGTGCACTGAGTACAGCTCCCACAGCCCCACTAAGCCCTGTCCCTCTTCTTTCAGCTGAACTGAGCGTTTTGCTTCGTCTGCACTGGGCTCCTGCCCATCTCAGCCCCGCTCTGCCACTGCCCTACAGCCCAAATTTCCACCCCATCACCTGGCTGCACTTCCTCTGCAGGGTGTCACTCACACACCAGGCCCCTGGAGAGTGACTGGGCTGATGCACAGAAATCTCTTTAGCTGAGCACAGGAGGAAAGTTCACGTGCACGGCCATGATCTGCCCTGGCCCTGCAGCAGGGGTGCTGGGGCTGAACTGGCTGGGGGTTTCGGTCATCAATGGCTCATTCTCAGGGAAGTCAGGAGCCCACAGCATCTGTCCCTTGCTGGTTGACGTTACCGACAACAGGGCTGAACAAGCAGCTGACCCAGCCAGGACAGCCGCTTCCAAACTTTCTCCCACTGTCAAGGCCACCACTAAGCACTTCTAGATGGGCAGCATGAACACAGGCTGCATGGGTGCTGCACAAAGAACAGGGAAAAGATCCCTGCACCTTGGTTTTGAAGAGATTCTTGCCTCCTCTTTTCATCTCATAATTAAGTTCTTTGACTTCTTGCCACGATCTGTCTCTCTAAAAACACATTTGGTCAACTCCCCCTCTGTAAACTCCTTCAGTGTTTCCCACCAGACCTCTGGACCGGCCATCACTGACACCTCACCAGAACGTACTTCTCATCCACGCTCAGATTTCTGTTCTTGATCTAATTCTGTCTGGTTTGTTGCCAGTTTTTTCTTTTAACTGTAAGACCTTTACCCAACACACACAAGAAGGTCTAACCTACAAATACCTCACCCCTTTTGTCTCTGCCCCTACACTCATTATGCTGAGCATCTTTGCTAGAAAATTTACTTTTTCACAGCAAATTCATCCTTTCGTCCTCCAATACTATAGTCTGTCTGTAGAGAACTCTTCAGTTTAATCCATCTTATCCTGATTCACTATCAACATGTCTACGCTCACCCCAGATCGACTTCAAGATAGTCATTTTCATTGATGACTTCCTAAATTTTCAAACAAGCATTTTCATGCTTTCTTTTATTCTGCTTACAGATTTGCCCACAAGCACTTGCAATATTATCTCATTATCTTTCTTCATAATCCACATTAAAAATCTCCTTTTCTTTGGTATCTAATCTTTTCTTTGGCATCAGAAAAATATCGTGCCTAAAAACAGGGCCTACGCTATTGATTAATATTATCTCATTATACGCTTGTTCTTTTTATCTATCTGTATCCCTGACTTTTGATTAACACTTAATTTTTAAACAGCATGGACTTGGAACAATCTTTTTTGGTTGATTTTGCATATTTATTAATATGGCTGGGTCCTTATCTGTGACTAACAATCTAGGCACTGCACTAGCAATAATTATCATCATCTTGTTGTTCCTTCTTTGTTGATATATAAGCATGTAAACTGGATTTTGTTTTCTGGGTAAGACTGCCAGGGATGATTGTTAGGAGTTCTGCTTGAAGAAGAAACTCAGGTGCTTTTAGTAATCATTTTCAGACTAAGGTTGTACTCATTTGGGGGTTTTTAATGGAAATTAGGGATGGGAAAATTTTCAGTGTAACTGTCAAGAAAAATGGTTTGGAAAGTAACAATTAGAATTACTTTCTGTTCTGTTGTCAGATAAGCAGCATGCACGTGAATTTTTTTTAGCAAACATATTGTAAGAAAGTAAAAGAAAAACAAACTGCAAATTGTGCTTGTATCTGTTTCAACAAGGACACATGGGCACAATGCACCAAAGTGACAGTCAGGCTCCACGAGAGAGAATGGGAAACGGGAACTCCCTGAGACAAAGCTTCCAAGGATGAGAGTTCAAATGCCAAAGAATCCTATTTAACAAGGGAAGCACCAGTGTTCTTCTCCTAAATCTTCATGAATTGGGCATATTAAATTATGGAGTCTGTTGCCAGCACAGGATTAAATTCTCATACATTGGCATGCCCTAATTCTATTATTAGGGAATGAAAGGGGAACAGAACATGCAAACATTACCACGACTGTATAAACTGCATCTTTATTTGGAATGGGAATTATTTTAAGGCTGTCTGAAGCTCTGGTTTGGTAGCACAAAATCTGGGGTGTGAACCTGAAGAATTAGCGGAAGGGCAGGAAAACAAGCTGATTGTGACAGTACTGTCAAGCAGAAAGGGAAAATGCAAATAAAATAGACATTTTCTAAATATAGTTTAATTTATAAATAAGACTTCACATCACAGATTTGTTTATCCTCATTTGGTGATAATTGTTCACAGCAGAATATATCAGAAAATTCTATAATAGGAACTACAGCCAGGAAATGTTAAATAATTAATCACCCTCCCAGCCACTTGCATTTCTGTTGATATAAATGACCGTATAATTCCAAACCCAATTATCACTACTTAGCCATTCCATTTTGTAGTTAAAATCCCACAAAATTAAAGTGCATCAATTGTTAATGGTAATAGACCAGACAAGGGATTAAAGATTATTTTAATGTTTATTTCCTGTCAGGAGGTTTTTTTGGCAGGAAGCACTATAGACAAAAGGCTACATTAAGATGAGATTCATACATTGTATTTAAATCTACTAACTTCTAAAAGCCTTATGGTATAATTACTTGTTTAATCTACTTGTTCCCTGAAGATACCAATGGGGGTTTATCAAGCCAACTTTAGTATATCTGCTTCATAGAAACCAAAACATTCTCTTTAACTTTAACTGCAAACAGCAGTCAAGTTTACCATAAATGCAACTCTTACAACAGACTTGAAAAATGAATGAACTATGCAAAAATACAAGGGGAACCAGATTACTATCAGGACTTTTTTTATGTCATATTCTGCTTAGTTTGTCTCCTGTTACTTCTGGCACTATGCATTTGCATACAAGATTTGGTCCTTGTAACCACACTTTAAACGACCACTTTAATACCAATAAAAACTTCATTAATTACAGAACTTTTTTTGCCTGCCACACAATGATGACTTTTCTGCACTCTTCAGAAAAGTATTAATGCACATGTGTTTATATGGAGACATCACTTAGAGATTATTTTGCTGTCTTAAAATGTTTTTTTGTTTTTATCATTAGGCATTGTCAACAAAACTGACAAAAGTACTTTACTGCATTAGCACAGTGACCAGAATTCTGTAGAACTGTGTGTGAGGGTCTGAGGATTTGGGGAAGGGCCCTTACAGTTCCCGGTTTCAGTGGGCAGCAGGAGTGGGCTGGATTTTATGCGCTTTAAAAGGTTATTCATCTGTATAAAGTTACAGACAGGTATCCATAACCTGGGTCTGCTGGGATGAAACCATCAGATCTGGAGTGAGCAATAACTGTGCCAGTTATTTGTGGCTACACTGACATCACCCTGCACACATCATTCATCTCATTCTCTTTTCTGTATAAACAGAAATCTACATATGGACTAAATAGGAAAACTGAGAAGGAAATGTTTGTGTTCTGTTCCCTGCCTATTCAGCAATGTTATCCACTCCTCCAAAATCTGTGCACAACACAGGAACATTGCATTACTTTGTATTCTCATTTATTCTTTTTCTCCAGGAAACTCTTGCCCTGCATTCACCAAATGCCATAACCCACTAAATCATGACACAAATAACACAGCCATAAATCACCTCACACTGGGCAGCGACACATTTGTTTCTGTGTCTGTTTCAAACATTTCCTTGGGAGTACATTCACTGTTTGGCTAAAGCCACCTCTCATTATTGGCACAAAGGAGCACCAGAATTAAAACTGGCACATCAGGAACTTTTCCCTTGTTCTGCTTGGTATGCACCCCCCGAAACAAACAAACAAACCAACCAAAAACTCCCAACAAAGGTCAGAGTCCATATCTCTTCTGAGATTTGTGGGAGCGAGTAGACATGGTACAGAAACCCATTCCATAACCTTTCACCAACATAAAATTTACTGTGAATAAGGCCCTAAAGCTCTGTGCTCAGCTCTGATTTAAACCTGCAAACACAAACCTCCCAAGAACATTTCCAGTCCAATAAATACCTCGCCGTGACATGATATGCTAATCATCTGCGCCCTAGGGGAGATTAAATGCCCAAACCATAAGCAAGCTCCACCACAACGCTCACCAGGACAGGATCTGGCCCAAAGGAAGTATTTTATTCACCAGGTTTAAGGTGCTTTTTAAGATAAATACACGCCAGCCATCCCAGTTTCTCTCTCCCAAACACCACTACTGCTGTGGCAGAGCAAAGCGGGTTTGGCTTTTGAGACTGAAAATTTCTCTGTAATTTTCTACGGTATTCAAGACTTCATCAATGAGAAGAATTAATCTAACTCACAAAAACGAGACTTCCTTCAGAACTCTAATGTTCTGTATCTTTTATTTTTAAATTGCAGCATTAATAATGGTCTCAGCAGCAAGTGGAGAAAACGTGTGAAATATGTGCCCTCTTTATAGATTTCCTGTTTCTGCAATTTCCCTTGAAAAATGGCAGTGCCCTGCCATCTGAAGCTTCCAGTTTGTTTAACTCCGAGCAAAGACAATTAAACAACTTACAGGATATGGTCGCAAGACCCTAATTGCTCACCAGTGCTCCTTGTTGTGTCAGCTGCCACCAGGAGCAGCAGCTTTTTCACTTTCCTACCCCTGCGAGACCACCAGGGGTTCCTGACCATGGCAATGGCCTCATGCTAAGAAAATATTTTACAAAAAAAAAAATTCTACAGGATTCTTGAGATGCTGATCTAGCACAGAGTAAAAGGAAGAGACTCCATGCTGGAAAAGTGTCTAGAAGGATGGAACATCCTTTAATCATTTTTCCTGCAACGTTAATGAATTAATATTTATCTTTTTTTCTATTTTCTCACAGTTTCTTAAAATTCTCCTGTTTTCTATAAGCTTTTTTTCACAATTCCTGCAAGCAAATTTATTTCCTGAATCTGTATATCTTAGGTTATCCTCTGCAACACAGAAGTTTTATGTAAGTGAAATATCACTATTTTAATAGAGAGTGATATACACTTGAAGAATGGAAGTTTTGGTGAGCGACAAAGATAAACTGAGCTTTTCAAATCCCGCTTTTGGTAGAAATCATTCTGAAAACAGACTGACTGAAATGAGCTCCATTTGAGAGCTGTTCAGTGCGGTTGTGTTTTCCTTCCCAAAGCCACTCTCAGAGCTGACTCTGTTTTCACATTTGTAGACAACAGACTTGGAGATGTGACCTCCACAAACCCAGATCTGCTCTGTCACTAATGATGCCTTTCCTATAGGCTGAAATAAGAAAATAATTATTTAGATCACTAATATACATCTGGAATATTGTAGTTCTCGGTCTAGCACACTCTCAGGACTGTGTTACCCACATCAATGACAAAATCACATCATTAGGATCATCCTCTGTAATGGCTGTGCAAGGGAATTCATATTAGTGGTTGGTTAATGGTAATCATGGTAGATTCTTGGCATTAATATGAGGAATATTAATTTTCCAGAACATAAAAGCACAAATGACACCTACATCTCTGTGCAAAGCGAACTCAAATCAATTCCCTAAATGAAACTTAATTCAAGATTCTTGGTAGACCAACACAGACACAGAACTGTCTCCATCAACAAGATGAACAGGAAAACAACATGTCTAAGGCCATGTGTCATTCCCTAGTGATTCTTTTGGTTCTTTTCGGTATGTAAAAAAAATACTAGGTCTCTTAATGAATGCAAAAACAGAACACAGAGAGAATGTAAAGTGATAAGATAATACCTGAACAATAGAGGTGAAGAGCAAAAGGAAAATAAAAGAAATTACAAGGGAGGGAATAAAACACTTAACATGGTTATGATATTCTAATCTTATTAGTATCTGTACTAGAGACTAAAATAAATTTTCACTTTCTGTTGTCCTGAGTTTTGCAGTTTTTCAATGTTTCTTTTTGCTGTAATACTTTTTCACGCATGCTGTTGTAAACATGGCCATGTTTTGCTAACTGTCCTTGTTGTTTTCATTCCATTCTCCTAGGCGGAGACATGTGATAGATTTTTCCTTTGACCAGTGTGATTGAGAGGTGGTAATTTCTACCTCCAATCCACGGTGATTTCTAAAAACATATAAATAAAGGTCAGAGGGTTCTGCCCTCTCTCTTTTGGCTCTCTCTTGGCTCTCTTGGCTGTCTTTCATTGCTCCTCAGCCTAGTCGACTGCGTGTGTTTTCTTTGTGTCCAAACAGTGCGACAACTTTCAGTTTAAAAAAATTGGTTTTGTGTATTTCTTGTTTTTGGCAATACAAATAAATTATTGTATTTAACCTCATCATCATCACCAGCACTAACTGTGAAATGTGACTCCAACATGCCAGAGCACATTTCTCAATGCATTGTCTCTCACTGACCTCCAGATCAAGTTTGCTCAGTGGCTGACTAACAGAATGTTCTTTGGTTTTGTTTTTGCTTTTCTAAATAACTGCTAGCTCTACAGATTCATTATGGAACCAGAACAAAATCCGATCCATTCTTCCATCGCTGTGTTGGCTTAGCACCACCAGAGGAAATAAAGCGCATTTGAGTCACTAAGGTGACCACTTACAACAGGGATTGCACACAGGACTGAGATGCAGCGAGATAAAAGCTCCCGGTTTTATGGGGTAATCCTTCTGCCTGGAAGTGCCTATTGAGAGGCAGCATGCAGGAAAGAGCAGGAAGTAACATAATTTATTCAGCTAGAGTACTGTGGGGCACAAGTGCTGAAAAAATGGCTTTCACACACCCCTCCTGGCTAATTTTCCATTGAAATAAAATTTACTCTTGAATATCAAATATTTATTCCATTTTTCATAGCCTTGTCTTTTCCTCCCTCTCATATTTATTTACTTTATAAACATTTCAAGTTTATTTTTGCTGAATAAATAAATTAAAATATGAGAAACCTTTAAACAGACAAAAGGCTCTGGGAGTTTTGCTACTGGCAAAAGGAGAAATGCTCATGGATGTAATGAGTCAACAGCCAACGTGGAAATCTGGCAAAATTCCTGCATTTTAGAATCATGGGATATATGACTTCATTTTAGTGTATACAGGTTTTTCTCATGAAGTTAATTCTGCAGGTTTTCTGCAGTTGAATCTCCTTTTTTTTTACTGCCAGACCTGAAACTATTACAAGTTCATCAGTAATAAGCTACTGACAGCTTTTCCACCTCTTTTATCAGCCAGTGAAGTTACAAATATACCAGATTGGCAAGAAGATACAATTGGAAGACAAACAAATTCCTGGGCATAATCCTATTCAAATTATGAATTTATCTAAGTTGAACTCAGTGCATTTTATTCAGTGGAGCAGGTACTAAAATTTTCTTTCAACCCAGAAGACTTTATAATTCCTTCATCTGGGATTCCAGGAAATGTTAAGATGTTAACTATCTGACAGAGTTCACATCGGTGACAAGCAGTTTATTACAGCACAGGTTTTATTCCCCGACTTCAGGGGACATGGACTTCTGATGAAAAGGTGGAATAATTCTTGCCTCGGTGTGTAAAATCAAGATCAATTTAGTAACCCACTCCTCTAATACCATATGTGCAAAGAAATAATTTAGACTCCTAGTTAATTTGAGTATTGAACTGAAATTCTGCAGCTGCTTTCTGCCAGTCCTGAAAACAGAAATTAATTTCAATGACCAAGGCGAGTGCAGTGCTGCTCTGTCAGGTAATTAGTCATCGTCTTTTGCTACTCAGGGTCTATCACCGTGCTAATCCATACATAAACCCCAGTATTCCCCTAGTCACTCACAATCTAAAGAGCTCTTTAACTACCTATTTCTCCCATTCAGTCCTACCCCAGATATCAGCTGCAAAATGAGCATTCTTTCATGTTTAGCTTTCTTCCTACTATTTACTGCCAGCAGAATTAATGCAACTGATTTACATTTTCTTTTTTCTGTTTGATCAAGTCTGCTGTTGATTAAGTAGAGCTTAAGGGAAAAAATTATACTCCTGCATCTTTCCTACTTGACTTGCCAGTTTATTAATGAAAGAAGCAAGGATATTGATGGCCCAGAAACTACAAGTGCAGCAATTAAAGGATATGTCCTTCCAAGCTTCTAATTAAAAAAGAGTTCTTTTGTATTAAAAGATATAGTTTAGTGTCATATTTATATCTAATTCTCACTTCTACTGTTTTGCGGGTTTTTTTTTTTTTTTTTTGGTTTATTCTTTTTAAACAGAAGTCTACTGGGAAAACTTAGATCAGGCAGAATAAAGAAACTTTCCCTGCCAACCATTTCTGGAAGCTTTGTTCCCAAACAACAGTCTTAGTGATAAAACATCAAAAACAGCTCCACCCCCCAAATCCTTACAACACTGAAATACCCACTGACACACACCACTCAGAAGGCAACCCTTTAATATTTTTAACTTGTGTAAATTGGCAGAGTTTGCCCAACTCAGATTGAAGAAAATTGAAGATTTTTTTATGCTAATCCTTTCGGATATATTAAGATAATGAAACTGTTCCCTCCTTCTAATATCTTTTTACTTGGTATTTAAATTCTATATCCACTTTTTTTCATGTCAGGTATTTACATGAATGATCTCACAGAGTTCTTCATGCTTCTCATCTATTCTGAGTTTTTGAATTCTTCCTTCAGAAACACCCGAAACCATAACACTGCCAGTATTTTATTACTCTGCTGAGTCAGTCCCTTGCACATTAATGGCATTCTTTCAACATCAGAACACAAATAGACAAATAAACGACTCCTGTTTCTGTCCAGCACTTTGGTTTTGTGGTGTCATCGAAACAAATCCAGCAGAAGTCTGACATGTTCGGGCTGACTCAAACTTTGCGTGCACGGATTGACTCTCCAGCACCTGCAGAGTAAGTGCCGTGGACTCAGTCAGAACAAAAATCTTGGAAACACAGAATGGTTTGGGTTGAAAGGGTCCTTACAGATCATCCAGTTCCAACTCCTGCCATGGGACACCCGCCCAGCCTGGCCCTGAACGTTCCCAGGGATGGGGCAGCCACAGCTTCTCTGGGCAACCCTGGGCAACCCAAGAATTTCTTCCGAATATCTGATCTAAATCCACCCTCTGTCAGAGTGAAGCACCCTGCCTGCCCCACATTCAAAACCCCCTGCACACAACTCAAAGCACATCTCCATCTGCACGCCAGGTACCTCTCCCAGCAGCAATTACTCCTCTCATTGAGCTACCAGATGTTCTGAAATCCCTGAGAAATTATATTAAAAAATAGGCACAATATAAAAATCATAATCTAGCATCCCATACAAGTAACGACAGGTTCTTAATGCATTGAAAAAGATTGTTCTCTGCACTGCTGTTTCAGAAAGGAAGAGAAGTAAAACATCTTTCTGCTGCTGGCCTCTGTCCCTCCCAGCCCAGGCCGGCGAGAAGTGCTGTGATCAGATTAGGCAGGTAATCTTGTGTATATGATCAGATTCCCAGAAGGCAGCGATAGCTGTGTATTTAAGGCCAGTAAGCTTTTCTTAAAAGAGGTACTAAAGTGAATCACAAAATTTCCCAGAGCTCCCAGCAGGACAAAGCAGCAGTAAACAAGAGTGATTCTTCCTCAGGGCTAACAGGGTTAGCGATGCTGCTCTCAGGGCAGGTTGTGTCATCCACAATATCCCGGCCCACATTTCTCCTTGAGCCATCCCAGACCTGCGTCTTACTGCTCGCCCATTAACCTGGAAAAACCTTGTGGAGGAGGGGGGTGGAGTTGTTCTAAGAGACCTTTTGTACTAGAAATTTCTCAATCACTTCCAGTTTAAAGGTGACTTCACCGAAATGGTAACCCTCCCAAGTACCACTTGAAAGATACAGAAGCTTTAATCTTTTTCAGTGGAATCGGAAGCTCTTATCTCTCCCCTGACCCTTTTCCCCCTCTAGCCTTACACTCTTGGCACCATTGAAAAGTCAGAACCATTAAGTTGGTGTCAAGTGGCTGTGCTATTCATATTCTATTATAGTCAATGACAATTAACAGTGCCATTCAGAAAAGCCAGGTCCTGTATTACACAATTGGAAAATTGATCTTATCTGAGGCTCAAAAATCTGCAATGTTCAGACCTCAACTCATAGGCGAAAAAAGAAGAAAAGGGAAAAAAAGAAAGGGGGAAAGTAGTGCCTGACCTCAGGGCCACCCAGCAAACAGCCACGGGCAAGGCTCAGAAACAACCTGAAGAAGTGCCCAAATCCCTGCGTGACTATAAACTCTGATTTTTATCATCAGGCAAAATGATGTTAGAAGGAAGAGTACAAATTCAACTGAATGCTTGATGATCACCTTCAAAGTTGTTATTGCAGGCAAAATGCAACATCTCAGCGTTGCTGACACATCAGAAACCACGGGGTGTGTGTCAGTTCCCAGCTCTTTGCAGCGCACACCCACAGGCAAGAGCCCTGCACCTACAGTGAAATCCTCGTTTCTACCACCTGCACTGAACATC
The DNA here is from genome assembly GCA_013400735.1 of Pomatostomus ruficeps. Taxonomy (NCBI): domain Eukaryota; kingdom Metazoa; phylum Chordata; class Aves; order Passeriformes; family Timaliidae; genus Pomatostomus; species Pomatostomus ruficeps. The sequence continues at coordinate 59,383 of VYZT01043210.1, forward strand.
TATTTTCATGAATGCTTTTCCTAGAAATGAGCACAGATTCATTTTTCTACTAATGGATTACTGGGTGGCTACAAAAGGAGAGGATTAACAAATAACAAATAACTCTCTACTTGGGCAGTGGGACTGTTCTCCTCTGTCAGTGAATCTCACATTAACTACAACCCAGTACAAGAGCTGATTACAGCTGAGCCTACCTGCTTTAAAGCACAGGGGGAATTTTAGATAGCAAAACTCAATTAGTTCACTCGAGTTTACCTAAAGCACCTGAGCTAAAACCTTGCCACACAAAGGATGTGTTGTAGAGTGAGGAAAAGCACTTGGCACCGTTCCTCCATGCCACGTGCCCCAGGACATTGGGTTTTAGCAGGATCCAAAACCAGAGCAAGTGCCCCTGCATCAGTAAAGCCATTATGTCACTTATATTCCCCAATCAAGTACTCACCAACCCTCAGAATTACAGCATGACCTATCAAGTTCACATCCTGGAGCAGACTGCAAAATCTGCAGTCACTTATTTAGTTCAAGCACGTAACTGGAACACTTTGCAATTAGATGGGAAAAAAATAATAAAACAAACCCACAGCAACAAATATTCTTGCATTTCAAATGCTGAATTCTAAAACTCAGTAGTTGCACAGACTGATGGGAGGAATGTTCCATTACGTGCAATTCTGCCTCAGGTTGCTGCTTTCCAGGCTGAGACCAGGGAAGCTCTTCCTGCACCTGGGCCCTTCTAAGATGTCCTGAGCCTCTGCAATGAATTTTGGTGTCTTTGTTTTTTCCCTCCCTTCCCTGTTTGTGTGAGGTATCTTTACTAAATACTGGAGATTACAGCCTTACACACACTGCTCTGGAGACCCACGTTCAAATCCATTCTGGTGGAGAAAGCGCTAGTCCCAAACCCACCTTTGGTGCACCTGGAAGAGAAGAGCTTGTATTCTGTCAGATGTTTCACCTGATGCCAAGTCTTCCTGGGGAATCACGAACAGGCTGAATACAGAAATCATCTTTGTCTGTTCATCACTTTCCTTCACAGAATACAATAAGAAATTATCAGCTACCTTCAGTTCTCTGGGAAAAAATCTCCGATTGTTGCCTTAATGAAAAACATAGAATGGGCTCAAAGCCACTGTAGTTATACTTAAAAATCAATACTCCCTATTGGTCTTATAATTTGTGTCCCAAATATCTGCTTTAAAATGTGCACAAGCCACAAAACAAAAGCTAGGGAGTTTCTATCTCAGACTTTTGAGTTTTTTCTATATTTGCAAAGCCATGTGAAATGTTCTGCAGGATTCTCCGCCTGACTGTGGGACTCTATTCTATTTTTTATTTCTTTTATTGAGAGGTGGAATAAAATTCCCCAACTGCTCCAGTGCAATTAAAATTACTTTTATTCATACAGTTACCTCTATGGCCACCATAAGCATTCCACAGTACTAATCCTTTTAGGCCCTGATCCAGCAAAGCACTTTACTGTCTCTTATTCTTAAAATTACAAGTCTCCCCACTGATTTCAATACAGTTATATTAGGGATGAACTTGGCCTACTGTAGCAAAAATAATGTTAAAAATACAGTTTAAGAAACAAGCAAGGAAATGGAAAGCCTAAGAGACCTCAATATTTCTCTGGTTTAAAGTAAGGCATTACCACTGTGCATTTGAGTCCAGTCCAACAGTGAGCTATTTTTGCACAGTTGGGCCAATGCAGGTAATGAACCTCCCTGTATTAGAGATGCATTGATTTCAGGTCTAGATGGTTTCAATAAGCTCCTTACACCCAAATTCTACAAGGACAGGGACATTAAAATGTCAATTACATAAATAAATCTGTAAGCATTGATAAATGCCCAAAATTATATAAACCCCTTCACTCTAAGAGGCTTTGCAGTTGATACACTGTAAAACAATAAGAAAACCATCACAATTTGCATTTTTATAGCTACATTCATCAATAACTCAACCATTTATCACAAATACCAACCCACCATTGGTAGGAACTGCAGGATGTTGTTTTCCTGCTTTGACTGCAGAGACACCAAACCATGGCTGGACATTTGTCTCAACCAAAGCTTTTAAACTGGTTTAAATACTCACTGTCTTTGTGTGCTTCTTTCTGCCTTGTTTTTGCTGGTGCAAGAATTTATCTGAGCACGCAATGAACTGGATCAGGAAACTAATCTGACTGAAATATAAACCATGGAAAAGTGCTGACTTTAATGAGGAGGGACGCTCGGGGAAGCAGGAGCCTGAGACCGCTTAAGATAGCGCTGCCCCAAAATAAATGTACATCAGACTGCGTGTCCTGGGGCTCAGCCAGAAACAGAGCCATGGATTTCACCCCTTTATCCATGAAAGCCATGGGGGTACCCTGGGATCAGAGCCACAGAATGGAGGGGGGACATGTCTTGAGTGGCTTCAGAGCACAGCTTCTGATCACCATGGAGGGACAACCAAATGTCGTTTGCCAAGGATGGCTGAATACCCCAAGCAAGATGACTACATAAAAGCATTTCCCAGTGACTTCCAGATTGGCTCTCCAGCCTTCCCAACTGGCTCTCAACAATATTTTAAAGTGTGTGCTTTACCACCATTTAAAGCAGTGCACAGGAGACAGCCTGAATACATTAGGTAAATGAATTCCTGTGGACATTGTGAAGGGAATAATGCCCTCCTATTTGGGCTACCTGTATTGCAATAAACGTACGGGTTTCTTCAGTCAAGGTGTTGCAGTAACCCAAGTGATAGCCATATTACACTTATAAAAGACAACTTTAAGAAAGATTTTAGTGCAATAAAAGTGAGGATTTTTTTTCCCTTGGCATCCCAGCTTGCCGTAGAAATGAGTGAGTTGCTGAATTTCTGCCAAGTATAGATGGTTCAGCATGCTATTAGATTAGTCTGTTTATACAGAAACAGCCAAAAATAGGAAACACACAGAAGCTATTAAAGATATTGTCCTGTGAGGGAAATATTTGAATGGTTTTGTTACTGCAACTGGGAAATAAGATATGAGTCAGTATTAATGTGATAAAGAAGTTAATGTGTTCTAAAGCAAACAGTTACTTTCTTCAGCTTGTTTCTGAGTTGACAATAAAATAAACGTACAGACAATTATGTAGGGTTGGATGAGCCTGCAAGTAAGTGTATCCAGCTTAAAGCTCGGAGCTGCCAGTGGGTTAGAATTGAAACTCTGTTATCAAGTAATGATATGCTAACCCCAGGTAGTCTTCATAGAAAATGGATGATTCAAAATGCCATGCATCACTGAGCTGGTGGGAGAATGGTCAATAGTGTTTAAGCTATTTCAACCGGTCAAAGAGAATTTCACAGAAAAACTCCTTCACCTTGACCATTTTACAATGGATTTCCTAAATTCTTCTCACTTTTGATACAGTCCGATGAAAAATAAAAATACCTTGAGTGTTGTACTGTATTTTGTTTTGGTTTATTTTTAATCAGGGCAGCAGCAATATTTCGTAGTGGATGCTACCAGCAAGAGCAAGCCAGCAGAGAGGAATTTGTCCCATGTGTGACACTGAGCATTCGCTCCTCAACACAGCCACACACAACCCTGATGCCCTGACCTCCCTCTGCCTCCTTTTTCCACATATTAACAAACCTAATTCTTTAAGCACTCCAATGCCTTTAATCTTCTAACACACATAAACAAGGGAACAGGCTATTATATTGTATTTATAATATTTATACGTGCAAATAGAAGACGTACATATCTTTTCTTGCGTAACACACTTCTGCAAACCCAAAGACCACACATACCATCCCTTAAGGGCCAACACATTTGGCCAGTGAAGAAGAACAAATCCAAAGCTAGATGACTCCCACTGAGAAATGCCCCTCTGTGGTACCGTGGTTTTTATGGTGAGAGTGCCCTGGGCCAAGTCCAGCCCCTTCCCTGATGTTAGGTCACGTTTTAGGACATGAGAAGATCGGCAGCACCTGAAAATGCACATGAAGCTTACAGCAGTGAATGCAGCAACCCTTTTGCCAGCACACAGAGATATTTGATTAGCAGGAGCCTCATGAATTCTACACCAGTGGCTCGTGTCCAGAGCGAGTGGAAAACTGGCCTCGAGTCGCTCTGCCAGTGTTATGTGTGTAGAAAGATTAGGCACAGCATTTGGAAGAGGAAGCAGCTGCAGAAATTCTGTCAAGGTACCACAATTAAATGCGTTTATGCTGCGGAGACTAAAAAATGCAGGTGGTGTAATGATATTTACAGTAAAATTTAAGAGCACTGCAATAACTTGCAGCCAGATCTTGAAGCTCAGCTTTTCCCTGGAACACATCTACTCAAAACCAAGTCAAGCTGTTACATCAACAAGCCTAGAGACTGTTTTGAGCCTTAGCTGAAATTTATTTCCGGTTTAAGTGTATCTTTCCATTCAACTCCACGGAAACCAGGCTTGTTTATTATTTCTTGAGCCTAATTCCTTACTGCAGGCAACAGGAAGAACGAGTTACGCGTCCCCTGACTCCAAACAGATAAGCACAATAGTGCTGCCTTACTGCAAGGACCCAAAACTGAGGGCATGCAAGGCACTTTCCTTCCTCGATGGGTTCCTCTGTGAGCACGAAGCCCATTTCTAGGATGGGAATCTGGAGCTGGAGGATGAATTTGCAACATCCTTTCAGTGCTGTGGCGATGTAATTCCAACCTGAAGGGTTTCGAGTGTGCACTGCTGTCCCATATTGCCACATGTGTGTAAAGCATATATTGTTCTGTTTGGATAGAGCTCTGGAGTCTCTACCTGCAAACAAATTCAATTTATCACTTGTTTGTGATTGTGCATGAGGCATCTGCATTTTTTCAATGGCATAAGGTAACAGCAGAGCCGCAGCAGTTACTCTGAAATGGAACAGCCACAGGAAACTCAATGTGCCTTAGAGATGTACAGGAGGTTCAAAAACAGAGAACTTCCTTGTTCAGTAAAGGGACAAAGCAACAGAAAAACGAGTAGTATGGTTCTGCTTGGAACTGAAAGAAGAAAAAGGAGGGAGGTAAGTTTTACTGGCCACATGTCTCAAACCAAAGGGATGTTTTTTAAACAAAGCACCTCACTGGCTTCGTTTCATTTTCAGGCTGCGCCGCCTGAGCAAGACAATGGAAAAGTTTAATCTCTGAAACATGAATGCCGAAAACAAACGCATTAGGAAATACCAAGCCAAAGCTATACTGGTGACACAAATGTGAAAAATGGAATTGAAATAAACTGTGCCAGAAATCTATTTCTAAAAATATGTCTTTACAGTAGTGATATTTATAAATTTGACATACTCTAAAATTTAGCTCACTAAAGATTATTTCTATGCAAATATGCATTTCTCAAACCCCATAAGCGTGCGAAAAATCCAAAACACATTTCTTGAAAATCAATTTCTGTGCAGTACAAATGTATCAAGTTAGAGGCAGCATGCTGATAAATATTAAAAAGGTCTGCATTGTGCAAAATGAAAACTTATAACAGGACACAGAGGTACCGTGCAGCACGGAGAGGTTCAGAGAGAACATGAAACAGCCCCACGGTTTCAAAAGGACTCTGTGGTCTGACATCAGTCATTTGGGTTCTGATAAAGGATGTTGTAGAAGGTGCTGC
>VYZT01043210.1:70000-100330 GCA_013400735.1 Pomatostomus ruficeps
TCAACAGAAACACAGTATGCTGCTGTCACTATCAAGATTTTAAATAGCAGGCTTTGCAATAACTATGTAAATTATTAATATGTAAATTTAGAGACAAATTATGTCCTCTGAATCTCAGGGCCTTGGAAGAAGCAATGCAGGGATTCTTCAGGGAGCAGACTGAGCATGGGACTCTGCTGGAATGCCCAGGTGAAGGTGCCTGGTGAAACCAGCTGGTTCTGGCTTCCCCAAACACTTGCAGGGGCTCCTCATCAACCACGCTGATCTGCAGGGAGGGAAAAGACATCTCTGAAGACCACAGGTCGGGGCTGCCAAGAGGAATTCTTGCCCCTGATTCCCTGCACAGCCTTTTCCAGCAAGCACAGCTTTCCAGCGAGCTTGGCAGAAGGAGGAGTGTGGGATGAGCTTTCTCCTCACACTTACAGATGCACAAATGGGAAAGAAAAAGGATGGAAGAGGAAGGATAGCAAAAATAAAGGCCCTAGAGATGGCAAAAAATGGTGCTGGGCAAAGAATTTGGAGAATAAGACATAAAACAACTGCAGGCGAGCAGGGATGTTCACCATTCCTGGGGAAAGGAAGAGCAGCTTGGGGAATGATGCAGGAGCCGAATTTTTCTGGGACAGATGGGAGAGGCCTCAGCTGATGATCCTCCACAATCCCTGGTTACTTCTCCCTATCCCATGCTCCTGTGGTCCCTCCCATCTCTGTCTTCCCTGTGCCAGCACAAGTTCTCCAACAAACACAGGTGTGAACTGCACCAGCTAAGGAACACTGTAGGATAGGCAGGGTGGCAACAAAGCATCCTGGATACTGTCATAACTAATGCCACAGTGTCCCCAGCAGCAGGGAGAAGTAATTACAGGAGAAATCCTACACAGTCTCTCCAGCCATGGGGACTGCATGCACAGGTGCCTACAGGTGCCCAGCTTGAGCTGCAGAAAGCAGAACAGAATTAGAGACTGGAGGTGAGGCTCAGCTGCTGCCCTGAGCCGTGGGATGCACGCTGGAGGACAAGCCACATCTGAAACCCTTCACAGACACCATCACTGAAGGGAGGATCATGTTCTGATACCAGCTCTCCCAAAAGGAAAGGGCCCTGGCTAAAGTCTCAAGCTGTCAAAACCCCCACAGCTCAGGAATGCTAAACTAGCAAAAGCCAGCTTTACTCCACAGAAACTGTTTGAGGGTTCCTCCTTTGTACCATGTAGGAGGAACTGCAGACCTGATTTATTTCAGCTGAAAACAAGCCAGCACAGACAACATTTAAAAGTTTTGCTTCCCAGTCCTGATGGCCTGAGTGACTGAGGGAAATGAGCCAAGATGATACATCACCAGTGCTGCCAGACCTGCCAACACAGGCCTGAAAGGAGGAGGTTCATCAGTGTCTGGGCACTGAACCTTCTGCTTACATGGTTGTTGGGCATAGGTAGAAAAAAGCTGGTGCGTTTCAGGCTGTTTGGATGAGGCAGAACGACCACTGCAGAAAGCAGCAGGTGACTGCTTCAACAAATAACCAGCTGCCAGAACTGGGGAGTCTGCCCTGCCACCCCTGCAGCTAAAAGCCACGAAGGTTGTCTTAAAAGCTCATGAGATTGACACCAAATACATAACATAAATAATGAATGAAAGTCAACTGGTATGAGATCTAGACTCCTCTAACCCTGTGTTTGGAGTGTCCAGGTGACAATTCTGCTAGTGACTCTGTGAAATCAAGCAGGATGATCTTGCCCTGCTCAGAGAGAGCAGGATGAGATGGGAACGCTATGGCCAGTGCCAGGTCTGGCTGGCTGGGGCTTCTCCTCAGCACTGTGGCTGCACCTCACAGGACCACATCGGTTCTGGCAAGAACACAGCCCATGGAGCTGCCTCAGATCTCTCTGATTACCCAGAAAGAAATTATGAGTTTTCAACAAGAGGTGAGGCCATCCCCCACTGCTCTATGGCCTCCAGGACTATCAGTGTCCAGGGGACACTTTGAGGAATCCTCCCACTCTGTAAAGCTGTAAAGTTGGGGTAAGAACATCTCTGCATTTCTCTCGCGCTTCTGGAGACAGACCAGAGGCTACGAAGCAGCTGGACTGGGACAGCACCACCCTAGTGACAGGTACAATTAACCCTGAAGCCAGGAAGAGCTGAGCTGTTTCTCAGGCTGCAGTGAGGGCAGAGCAATCAGGCCCTGCACATCCTGTGTGTCAGGGGCAGAATGGGGGCTGCTGTCTCTGGATATGGGAATTAGAAAGGGCCTGTGTTCCAAAGGCTGACCACACTGGACAGAAGCATTTCTTCTGCAGCACACAGAATGTGAGAGGAGTGTCCCAAAGATGGAACAGATGGGAAAGGAAAAAGAACCTGAGCCTGCAAAGAGCGAGAAAGAAATTTTGAATTTGGCCCATGGCAAATTGTTGTGTAATACACTACTTACTCTGGTCCCCTTTGGTATTTTTCACTAAAATTCTTCTATGAGATTCCTCATCTTTTTTGAAATGTGTGGGAAGCTGCTCAGCATGGTAAACAGGAACAAGACAGAAAGAACTAAAATTCACAGATTATTTCTCTATGTAAGTGGTCAGCTTCCCCTTACTCAGGGTGATTAATCTGAGATGTGCACCACCACAGTCCTCAGAAGAGAAACCTCACAAATCTCCTTTCTCACAAAACAAAGGCTGCTCACTGGAGTGTTCAGGTACTCAGTTACATTCAACACAAGCTAATTCACTTATCTTCAACAAGTGGGCTATTGATTTTTTGCCTGATTTCTAAGCTGCCCGGGGCTTTCTGAACTACAACAATAGCATCCTGCATTAAAAAAAAAAAGAAAAATAGGAGGAAAGTCAGTGGAAAATATCCCTCTGCTCATCAGTAATTAGGGTGACTTCATGTTTGCTCAGTTCTGTCAGTATATTCAGCATAGCCACGCTTTAGGAAACTTTCGCAATACCGTTCCACTTGTCTCTGCTACATAACTCGATACCATAAACTGCATTCTACTTATTTCTGGGCTGACAATATTGCAGGTCGTTTTTGTCCATGAAGAGGAATCGCCCAGTTGCTAGCAGTCATTTGCTAATTGTGCTGCCAGTCACAGAGCTGGAGTCCTGTGACAGAGAGGCTGAGATGCACATTCACAGCTCCAGGATCTAGATACAAATGAATCACAGGAAAACTCAGAGTTTTTGAATGCATTAAATGATCTTTGTTCATCTGCCAGATGAAATATGCTTGTGTGCTTCTGCTTCTGAGCTTTAAGATACATTTAAGCTATGTTGTAGTAAGCTGTTGTCAGTGCAGGTCATGTATGTTATTATAAAGTCCACAACAGAAAAAGAAATTAATTTACAGAATAAAGCCTTAATAAAGATGACTGGATATTGTATTGCTGAAAACAGATTTATAGATAAAACTGGACTAGTGAGCCAATATACTGTAACTAAAGTAATTTTCCTTTAAGTAAGAAAAACCTTAAGAGCAGATTGTAATTTTGAGGGATGGGTTCCTACACAGGCAAAACAGAGTTCTAATTTTCCCCCAGAGTGTGGCTGGGCAGTGGCACAGGGTCCCCAGGGCAGAGGTCACAGCACCAGCCTGGCAGAGCTCAAGGAACGTTCAGACAAAGCTCTCGGGCACAGGGTGGGATTGTTGGGGTGTCTGTGCAGGGCCAGGAGCTGGACTCGATGGCCCTGGTGGGTCCCTTCCAACTCAGCACATTCTGTGATTCTAAACTGCAACTAAGAAAAAAACCAAACCAAAACAAAACCCAAACATTTCCCCTCATCAGAGAGGGAGATGGTGCTGCATTTTGGGTCAGCAAGATGATGATTTAGAAAGCCTGACCTGCAGGAGGTGTGAGAGCTGTGCCAGCAGCACACAGAGGCTTTGCCCCTGGAGCAGCTCCCCACAGCGGGAGGGCTGATCCCAGCCTGCCCCCCACCCACGCACTGAGAGTTTGCTGCAGCACGAAGGGGGATCCAAAGAGGAAAGGCTTTTCACCCGCCCATGGGATGAGTATCTTCCTCCCAGGTTAGCTCAGACCTGCCTCCAGCAGTTTCCACTGTCTCTTAAAAATGCACATTTCCCAAATAAGAAACCCAAAATTGAGGTGTACATTCCCCCTGTGCCACGGGAGAAGATGACACTCTCACACCAGTAATGGCACAGCCAAGCCAAGCTGCAGCTGCAGAAGTTCAAGATCCCCCCATGCTCTGTCGATACCTGCGGGTGGGGGGAGGAATCTGTCAAGTACAATACAATTCCAGTAAAGATATCTCCTCTGTTCTCTTTGTCAAATTGACACACACAGATATTTCAATCCATACTTCATGGTTAAAATTGATCCTAGTGAGAGGATATGTAGCTTGATCAAACTTCTGTAGGACTGAATCAAACAGGATTGATGACACAAAATACCTGCTTTAAAAAAGAAGGAAGTTTTTCTTGTGATAATGGGGAGCTGGAGTCTTGGTGAGGGACAGACAGGACAAAAAAGAAAAAGCTCTAACATGACCAGTTAATTCTAATACCGTTAAATTCAGGGAACATATAAACAAAAATAAAATATCTCTGTATATAATTCTGTGACTTTCAAAATGGTGACCTTTTACACTGTATTAAAAATCCATGTATTTTCAATTCCTGTCCTACAGTGCCAGCTGTTACTTCACAGGTCCTTTAAAACCCAACAATCTTTATCCTTTAGGATAAAGTCCTAAAATAAACAGAAGCACAATAGAGTTTTTGGAGTGGCAATCCAAGATAATTGTGATCAACAGCATTCAGCAAAGGTAAAATGGTAAAATTCAGTATCATATAAATACATCTACATAAGATAAGCATTGTATTTAAATTATATTTAATATAGAAAAATATTATCCCTGTGTAGTCAGTACACAATGTTCACTGGATCATAATTTCCATGTTATAAGGATCTGACCAGACAACAAGCATGTTATTTAGTTTGGCAAATAGTATTAAATATAGTGATTATTTCAGAGCCAAGATTCACATGTACCTGCTAGCAAAGAATTAACTCCCAAAAAAATGGTTTGGGGTATCAGATCACTCCTTTACATTACTGTACACCTGAGCTTTCAAAGATAAATTTAACACCATATTCTGTAACTAAGGTGGATCCTGAAAACAATTTGAATAATTGCCATAAGGGAAAACCAGGGTTGCCAATCCAGTTCCAATATTCTTTCTGTCACAAATTTGCTTGCTTCAGCTTCTTCTTCCACTGAACTGTACTTGGCTGTGCTTGACGGTCATTTTGTATTTTCATGCCAAAGAAAACAATTAATTTAAATCATTTTAAAAAACCCAAAATGCTGGAGTAAAAAAGTAATTTCACATTGGTTCCAGACCTAGCCTGAGATGTGCTGGTTTTGGCTAAGATCCTGAAAGCAGCACCACCATTGCAGCACTACAGCAGGGTGTAGGAATCAAGCTTATCCAGGATATATTAAGAAAGATGGGAGGATAAAATAAAGCTTCTGAAACAACCAACAGGACCAAGAGAAAAACAAAGAAGTAAAAATACATGGGATAATGTAATGTTTAATAATAAATTTTGTACTAACGATAAAAATAACACCTTGATCTACAGGTATTCTGAATCCCCTCCTTTGAAAGTAAGGATGGGATACCCAACTGCTGCTGAAAATCTGACACCATGAGAGCCCTGGGACTTGGTCACTGTCTCTAAATACCCAGGACTGATGGCCAAACAGTGACCAGCTCCCACTTCCCTCTAGAAAAATTACTGTTTCCCTCTATATTCTTCCTGTAGTCTCACTATTACTATCCCACCTTAGTCAGAAAACAGGTGAGTGCATTAAATATTTGGTATAAATATAAATGTTATTAAGCAATTTATTATTTGTCCTTTCATAAGGATTTCTAGATTAAAAATCCTTCAAGACTCAGTCCTGGAACTTTCAGTTCATTAATCATCAGCAGGAGCTCTAATGATAGAGAGAAAAATGTGAATTATAGGCATATGACTAACCAGTATGGATTTTGGCAAAATAAAAAGCCATAAGATGCTCTTCAATCCATTATTGCCCACAAATGCAGGAAAAAACAATACAACGTCAACATTTGCCAGCCATATACCACAGAAACTTCCTGTAATATAGAGAGAAAAATGAGAGCAATTGGAGATTCTAATCCCCATAAACCCATTGAAAAATGCAGTTTTATTAACAGCCTCTACAGCGTGCCCAAAAAGACTTTAAAATGGACGGGAAACAATGACCCTTGAAGGGCTAAAAATGCTGCATGGAGATGGTTCAGGTAATCATTGAGGAGCACACAGCAAAACTCAATGAGGAGCCTCAGTGCACAGTGCATCATCCCAAGCAGCCTGCCAGGGCAACCCCAGCCAAGAGGATTTACTCCAGCTCCAGATGCATAAATCAGACTTTGACATCAGGCAGGCAAACTGTGTGCACAGTTTAGCTGAATAAATAATATTTCAATTCTTGGAGATCTAGACCAGGGAATCCCTGTTCTCACTCTGCCTTTTTCCCTGGGGCAGGTGAGAGCCCAGGCTAAGAAAGTGCCCTCAGGACAAGGTGGCACTTCAAACCACACAGCCCATTTTCATAAAGGGACTGAGGCAGCTGCAAGTGTACACACCACTGAAATTTGATAAGATTTGAGAACTTAATTTTTAATTAGGCTCTTAACAGACTTAAGTTTCAGGCATCACTGAGTGTATTTTCAGAGGATTTTAGAAACCTGAAAGGGAAGCCATGGGCCTACCTGGATTTTCAAAAGCACATGTGCAGTGCAGTGACCTTCCCGGGCTACTTGAATTTTGTTTTGAAAACCGTGAGATGCTTCTCTGTAGTTCCAAGTGCCTAAACCATTTATTTGATAACATAATACCTACTAATTTAGGTATATCTGCTCTGTCTGTTTTCGAAAGAACACCGAAAGCCCCATAAGGAAGGACAGGCTAGCAGATAACTGTTTTCTGAGGCTTTTACTGTAGTTGAAGGAACTATCAAATAGACCCTTATAACCCTTCCACCTATGCTAACATGTTATTTGTGCAAGTTTTAGAAAGGGGTTATCAAGTTAATAGCAAGTTTTTGTAAAACAGCACCAACTTTCCTGGTAGAATGTAAAATCAAATTCTAAATTTTCCAGTGGCTGAAAGAGAGCCTCCTAACCAGCTCCCTCTGTCTGAACCTGTGTTTGGCTGATGCTGCAAATTTATCTAGCAAAGTGAAACACGGGATGTTTTTCCTAGCAAAACAACTGAATGACATAGCAGAGCACAGCAGGGCAGTTTAACCCAGCCATGGACTCAGGAGATCTGCATAGTCTAAAACTCCTGGTATTATTCTCACCTGTCTCTATTTTTCCAAAGAGAAAATATTCAAACCATCAGTTAATGAAGCCATGATTTAGTATTTAGCCTTTTTTTCCCCTAGATAAGCATTATGGGTAGTAGATATATGGATGGATGTGTGCATATACATGTGTGTGTGTACACAGGTCTGCCTCACAGGATGGAAGAATTCTTCCTTTCCAACGCAACAAATATTTAACCAAACACAAGCACACAAAAGCAATGCCAGCATCTCATATTATTCATGACTGACCAAAAGTGGAGGAAATACCGGGTTTGGTAGAATGACTAAATGCTGTAGCAGAGAGATGGAGAAAGGACTATGAAAAACACTCATGAGCACAGACAGACCCTCCCCCTCCATCTCTCTCATGTCTGGGGGGAAGGGGACAGGGGTGATGGGATTCATTACACCCTGCTGTCTCCTGCAGGCAGAAAGGTTCCCATTTGCATCCAGACAAGTTACAACTGTCCTTTAATTCCTCAATGACTCAACATGGCAGTGGATTAATTCTTGGTGTAATTACAGCAGGAACTACAAAGGGCTATACGCTATCACTGCTCATTAGGATAGAAAAATGCCCAAAAAAATGAAAGGCTGCCTTCCCATTTACTCCTTAACTACTCATTTTGCAAGAAATGCATCCACTCTCAGACTGTCAGTGCTGCAGCTTCCTAAGCCCAGGGTTACACTGTTCAGTTTAGGAGAGAACTATGGAAATACTGCAAAGTTTCACTCACACCAGTCTTATACATTAAAAAGGTGACTCTGACAAACTAATACTGTTGGAATACCCTCCTTTCTCTCAAAACCCAAAAATCATAATTAAGGTTAAGCTCTGCATGCACCAACAGGTGACAGTGAGGTGAATGTTGTTTATAGCTCTCTCAAGTCTGACGGATTGCTTGCAGGTCTTTCTCAAGATGACGAGCTCATGAATCAACTTTGAGCCCCTGTTCCACAAAAATCAAGATGATGAGTCTTACCCAGAAACAAAAGATAATTAAGGTCACAAGTGGACACCTGGGAGTCAGACTGGGTGGTATTATGAATACATATTTGGGTATTTTTCTGTATTATTTTGCTTAATTTGGACCTAGCCTTCAGTGAAAGCCAAAGCAGCAGGGCAGAATTTAAATTCTGTTTATATGTTCCAATTTACACCACCTTTACTTGCCCCCTTGGCCAGACCTCACCAGGGTGTGCTGGGTATGAACAGATAAATCAGAGGAGCATCCATCGTGAGTTTAGGTTAACACCACTAAACCGAGTCAACTTTGGTGTGGCTTGTTTTTTAACCCACGATTCAGGAGGCGTCTGCGTGGAATCCAATATGTATGAGCCTCTATACTCCACACAGCACTTACAGCGCATTTTAAAAAGCTACTCCTTTTACAAGTTAAAACCTACAGTACATTTTTAACCAGTTCTTGAGTATTCTAAAAGGAAATGTTTCTGGTTTCCAAGCCAGAACTGGCCATTTTTTTCTACAGAATATGATGTTTGAAAATCAGTTCTTCCTATTATAGATTTCTCCCTCAGCTTGTAGAAAATCCATGATTCCCTAAACATTGGTCTTTGAAAGCACATTGACTAAAATCTTCATGCCTAATTCATGAAGTGTAGTCTGGAGATTAGTGGAGCTGGACATAGACCAGGAATACTTTATCATATTCTAATAAGCAGAGGCTGAAAATTGCATTTCTAAAGCTACAGTATTAAAGGGCACACTGCAAAACATGACCCAAACATAACTCAGTAGTTCTACACTGTCTGTAAAGGCTTTGATATGATAAAGTATGCTGACGAGGGGAATAAACACAACTAGAAATTTCTGTATTTAAGGAGAGGGGGAAAACCAGCAAACACTACATGTATACATCAAAGCATATAGTGTATATTATAAACTCATATAATGTGATCCCAATGGAACAACCCTTGTACTGCTATCGATTATTTGAACACACCACGGAACATCATTGCAATAACATAAAATTAAGCTTATGTAGCAAATGTGACAGTAAAAAAGGCTAGTAAAAAATAGTCTGCAAGGCCAACGTAATCATTACCATAAAACTCTTAATGACATCTCGCCATACAATACACCAGAAAAATGTGAAGATTAAAATTGCCAGAGGAGAAACATGAATATTTTTTACTCATGGTGCTTGTGTTATTTAAAGGGTAAACTGCTCCCCCACTCCTTTTTTTGTTTGCTTGGGGGTTTTTTTGTTACAGCATAACTAGATTAAAGAAGGAATGATATAGGCCAAGGTTTCTAATTCCTCTACAGCAGCATCTGTGGGTAGCGAATGAACTTAGAAAATATCTTTTCATATAACAGATTTTTCTTCTCATGTAGAAGGGTAAAGATAGACATCTCCCCATCATGTCATATTGTCAGGATCTGTTTGGGGAAGCAGGCAGATGCTGAATACCCCTGGGTCAGTGAAGTACCCCAAACTGCACTGAAAAGAAAGAGAAAATCATCAAGAACTGCACTATTCGATGTGTCTGCCACCCCTGCAAGTGCTGAGACGGAACATTTCCAGGAGAACAGCCCCAGCAAGAGGCAGGGGGGCACCCACACTGATTCCCACTCATCCACGTCTCCCCACATCACACCATGTCTGCAAACTGGTTATGTCCCCTGTTCCTCTGCCTCTGCCCTGTTTCTCCACAGATTTAAATCCCTACAGAAGTCCAGCCCCATTTACTGGCTAAGCATGGTCCTTGGATTTGGTACCTTGGTCTGGAGGTGGAAGATGTATAAATCAAGGGGAATCAAGGTATTTCTAACCTGGGGGACTGGTGCCATGTTTTGTAACACAGTGGCTGCTCATTACACAGGTAATTGGATTGGGCAAGTGTAAAAAAAAGCTCACATATTACCTACAAACCAAAACTAAGGGGTATAAACTGTAAAATTATCAGTACCTATGTCCACAGCAGTCATCTGTGGTCATGATACACAGAAAACATGGTACACGGTGATGTCATATCAAGAAAAAACAAAATAAAAAACAGAGGATGATTTGGTCAGAGTTGCAAGACTTAGAATGAGTGAAAACCATCAGTCACGGTGACCAACAAACCCTGGCAGTGTAAACAAGGTAGAAATGATAGTCAATAAAATCACAATTAGGTACGCTGAGTGTCAGCGTTCCTGTGTTCTCACAATCAAGGAAATCAATAACTAACACTGAAAATTCTCCACTATTTGCTTTCAGTTTATATTTTCAATTTATTTTTTTTTTATTTGGCTCCCCCAGTTGATTCCATGAAGAATATCTTTAATAAGAAGCAGTTCCCATACTGGCAATGGTGCAAAAGGAAACAAGTGCAAGAGATCTAGGGGGGTCCACCAGTTACTAGTGAAATTTAAGTGGGCAGAATAAAAACAACAGGTTTACAAATAAGTGAAGAGATAGGACACTGCTCTTCACGCCCACACAGTTTAGAGAAAGGAAGGGTACAAGCCAGCAATTTTACTGCTCCAAATCTCCTTGCCATTGAAGAGTCCTTAGTGCTAGAAACTTAAAATTAATGTACCTGCTAAAAAGTTAAAAATTGCAAATCTCATGACAAAAATATCCAACAGAAATTCACAGTAAAGACAACAACTGTTGCTACCTCCCAGGAAGCCATTTCTCATTTGGCTTACTGCAGGCAGCATACCACGTCTTTCTGAGCCCTTTCCAAACCCGGACAGAGCCAAAGGAATTCAGGCATCTCTGCAGTTTGCCAGGAATGTGCACAACAGTGCTGGGTAATTTATTGAAAAACGACCCTTTTAATAATTCTTCAATATTACCTCTGGGAATTTTCAAATACACCTACACACGGATCACAGCGATGATTTAGTCAGGGTAACAGTTTGCCAACAAACACAAGCTTTCTTCCTCTGTCTTCTGAATTTACTGGTTTCATTCCTGCAGTGATATAGAGCACAAACTTCTTTCGGTCTCCTCATTGTGCGCATCCATCATTCAGAGCCCTATCAAAGAACTCCTCTCCGAGTGTATAAAGGTTGAAGTGCTGAAAATGGATGGATCCTTAATTACCAAAGGAGTGAAAAATGGAAGCTGCTTTAACACTTCTGCAGGTATGTTTTTATTAGCAGTGCATGTGCACCACCCATCTGTAAAAACTGATTCCAATCTTCTGGAAACAGCAATTTCTAGACAGGAATTGTGCCTTATATAAGATAATGCATGGAAATGCACATATAAGACAGAAACTTAATGATTTGAGTGACTCCTGACAGCAGCGAGTTCCTATGTTTTAGAACATTTTACACTTATATAAGAAAGGTTTTGGCAGAAGTTTTGTGACACAGCAGAGACCAAGGAGCGCCCTGCCTTTTGCAAAGGAATAAAATCCTTAATCCTGCACTGTGTAAACACAAGGAATCACCCGTGATAAATGCCCTTCTCCATCTGTGACATTCTCCTTATGCTGTTTTCCATGCATAATGGCACAAATCACACAATATAGGAAAAGAAAAAGCAGCATTTTGCCCGATCAGTGTCTGTTTACAGTAATCAGAGAGAAAAAGTGAATTACTCTTGTAATGACATTTTATAGCTTGTTTCCAATCAATAAGACAGTTATTTTGAAAGATTCACATAAGTTTAGAATCAATTATGAATGGAAAGGAAAATGAAAAAGGTGAATATTACTGGCTTGAGATTTGTTCATTTGAGAGTTGTATTTTTTCCATCTTGCCAGACTCCTGTAAATGATGCAGTCTGGGTGAGCTCTGCAATAAATGCTTCTACAGAATTATTCCATCCTCAGGAATCAATCTGGTAACTTGAGCATATTTATTTCTAAAACGCATCTCCCATGTTTTCTGTGAAAACTGGATGTTAAGGATATTATTTTTAATATAGTATATACCACTATAATACTATATACTCCTGTGAAATATAGCTCTTGCTACAAGTAACTTTTCTTCTTTAGGGTATGAAAAATGTATCTTTTAAAAATTTAGCATGCACAAATAAAAAGCAGGAAAGTATTGAAAGAGATAAACAACAAAAACATTACTTCCTCACATTTCTGTGGATGAATTTGTCTCACAAAGCAATGCCTCCATTGACACACACCCAAGAGCACTCCAGAAGCTCCACCATTAAACACAACTAAGACGCTGAGGAGTACAATTATCATTCCTATGAAAACAAGCTGGTTCCTGGTCTAGCACGACATTTTAAATTTTAACAGTGTCCCTAACAATCCACACAGATTTAGGTCAATGTGATATCAAAATCCTCTCCCTCTCTAACAATTCCTACATCTCATATTTAAATGAGGAGTTAAAACAAAGCCAAATGGGCTCTGTTCATCACAAATTTATAGCAAAACTGTGATTCAAATTTATAATTATTTTGTATCTCTCCAAAATAATGAAGTATTTTATAGATGGAAAAAATAGGTAATGCCCTAGCAAGTTCTGCTTTAACAAAATGCACACTGGAGTCTTAAGGATCACCATCAATAAAGGGAAGAAATGCAAACTGAAGGACCAAATGATAATGCCCTTATTTTTCAATAGGCTGAGTAATAAACCCAAAACTAAATTACAAATGGGAAGCAAAATTTCTGTATCTCTTTTGAACTCTTTCTATTTGAGGATGTGCCTGAGCCCTCTCCCTTATCAAGATACTCCCCACATTCACATGACTTGCAATGAGAATTACCCTGAACTGCGGGGCTGCAGGAGCTGCTGTTCAATAAAAATATCAAATATCAAAATACCCATAATGCAGCTTTAAGATATGGCAAAATCAGAGTCGTAAAACTTGGTCTGTTCAGAGACTTTTGAACACATTGTTTATGCTCAGGCTCCTTCCTCTACACGATCCCTCGCAAGCCCTGAGATAGATTGCGATGGAACATTTCTGGCAGTTTGCTCTCCTGATACACGTCTTTTCACTAAATTCTCTCCATATGCCTCTTAAAGGAACATATGAGCTATAAATCTAGCCTGAGTGGAAACATTTCTGTATTTTACTATGAAAATTTATATCACATTAACAACACAAACATGCAGTATTTATTCCTTTCCTGATTCCTGTTTGTACTTCTCATAATCTTTCAGCTGCTCTGGCATTAACTACTAAAATGCCAGAGCAAGGACCAGGCCATGGAGCAACTTGGGTGAGGCAGAATTTATTCTCTAACGTGCAAATGCATCCCTGACAGAATTTCCAGGGTGAGTTGAGTCCTCAGAGGACTTCCAGCAATGTCAAAAGAGCACTTGTGTGCAGGAGACACCCAGCACCTCCCTGTTTGGCAATGAGACACTAACCAGCTTTAGTCCTGATAAGATGCTTTACCTGAGGTATTCAATTACATCCCCACCAGACTGTGCTGAAGGAATATTTAAAGTCTGCTTTGCCCTTGACTCTTGATTCTGCATGTCAAAAACACTTAACTCAAACCCTTTTGGATTACCAATACTGCATTAAGTTCATTGACTCCTGTACCAGATTATCCAGGACCAGATGAACTGATATCACACACACAGATATTGATGCTGTTTTATTATTAGACAGAACCAGCACAGCTTTATAAACATTTTAATTTGGGGAGGAGGGAAGGTGGGGTGGGCTGGGGGAGAATAAACAGCTCTCTCACACAACCTGCAGTCAAATATTTTATGGAACTCTCCCTTGAAACTCCTGTGAAAATTCAGAAATTTAGTCAAATAGATAGATCCTCAAGAAAATGCTCTTATTTGAGAATTTCTGGTGCATAAAGCCACAGAACTGTCCACACTAATCTACAGCTCCCCTTGCTGGGTCAGCTGCTGAATTGCATTCAAGCAGTGGCAAACAAATAATATACGTGAAATATTTAGGCTTAAAAAATGGACATCACACCCTTGTGCTGCTGTGCCCCAGCAGCCTCTGTGCTGGACACGTTGCTCAGAGATGGAGCTTCACCAGGGCAAGTCAAATTTCAGAGTTTTCAGTGCTGAAATTCAAGAGACAATTTAGTCAAAAACCAGGAACATGCACCCACTTCCCTCTGCCTTCACAGCTTCTACCAACTTCCTTGATTATCACAGGGAATCCTCACTTTTCTTCCTTATCCCTCCCACTCTGAAAAATCATCAATAGAGAGTTATTCAAAATGGTGATCAATGAGTCTCCGGTAGCAGCTTTACTCAAAAGCACAGCCAGGTCCTGCTGGCTCACTAGAAAAGCCACATTTTCTTCAGAGCACCTGCAAAGAAACATTTGGGGCTCTCTCACAGAACTGGGTATTGCTACTCTGTAGGCTTTTTTCACTTTAATGAGGTGTAAGTATCTCAGTAAATCTGGGGGGTTTTGCCAAGTATGCTACATCTGCCATCCGTTCCTCACACACACCCAGAAACACACATGGCATATTTTTGTTTCTTGAAACATCTTGATAGTTTTCATAGGGAAGAGTAAAGCACATTCTGTATCTCAGTCAACTGCTCTCCGATGCTGCACCCACTGCTCAGACAAATGATTCGACTCAATTTCTCATTCCGAACACTCAGCCAGCAGCATCCAACAAAGTTTGGGTGGAATTCCATCCACAGAAATACCTTTGCTTCCCTTGACCTCTTTGGTTGCAATTTGCATTTTCAGCTAATTTAGACTGTCTCTCATTCTTTTGTCTGGACAATTTTATCTTCGGTAGTTATTTTGACATGACTGTGGTGATAGAACAGGTAACTCCGTGATTGGACTGGAAGTGGTGCTGCAGTTTTGACACAAACATGAGAATATCCCTCACACTGCTTTGAGTATGAACACAGGTGTACAGTGCATATTGCTGCAAAAGTTTTGTAGAAAAAATAATCCTATCCAGGGAAAACAAGGCAACTGTGCCTTCTAATGAAAATTTTTATCTGAACTTCGTGAAAATTTGGAAGAAAGATACATTTTTGTGGTTAAAACCAGTGAATTAAAAGTCTAATTATGGTTATTTGCCTGGATAAAAAGTATTCCTGTATTTCTTGCACCTCAGTGATTTTGCATTTCTGTCATCAAAATAATTGTTACAACTGATTTAAAGAAAATAATATAAAAGCAAAAAACAAAGCAAGCATATGCAAGTCACAAAACATAAAAATAAAACCCACGGATCTATGTTTTTCATGCCTCTGACACCCTTTTGACTATGTATTGACCATTTGTGAACCTTTTTCTCAGACTAAACCGATCGATAAATTGCTCATCCAGAATTTTTTACTCTTACAAAATTGATAATTCACAATAAAATGAGAAGAAGATTATACTGCTATAAACTCTCAGCATGGATATCAACAAACCGGTGAGACCAAATCACACTGGAACAATTAATGCTAACTTAAGAATTATTACTGCCTCTGGCAAATGGAATATTTTTTAAATGTTTTGATAGTCAAAGGTAAATTTGACATATTTGTCAATTTTCAAAGGAGTCTGGAGTGATTGGATTTAGGGGTCAGTCACATTAAGGTCATTTTGAGACCACAGATTTTACTTTCAAATTAAGAACAAGGAGAGTAATAACCAAAACCTCACAAACACACACAGAGAAAAAAAGAAAAAAAAGAAAAAAGTGAATAGTTGGCACAGGGATTTGTGCAGCTTGTGTGTCACCCACTGAAACAAATCTCACTTACCAAACATAATTTTTCTGACAAATAACCTTGATAGGTAAAGCTGAAGCACATAGACAATTTACTGCTATTACAAAGTTCTTCAAACTGAGTGCCAACACTCATCCTCTTCAAAATAAACCAGGGAGCGCTGGGTCTCATGTTACAAACTATCAACAATTACAGAACACTCTCCAAAATGCTAACAATAAATCTAAAACAAAAATCAATACTATTAATTTGTGAGATGGATGCTGAAAAAATCAAAGCTGCCACCGTTCAAAAGTGTTAAAACATAAAGACAATGGAAATCATAAATGTGCTTTAAAACTCAATTTAAAAATATGAAGTTTTTCTAATCTGAATTTAAGACCCTTGTTGCCTATTTATTTTTATGAAAAAGGATCCAGCATGGTAACAGACCTTTTTCCAGCCACAGAAACAGTTGGCATAATGCCCAAGGAATACAATAACCACATGTTCGCAATCTTTAATTATCCAATTAATGTAGTGTCGTTTTAGCAATTAGTTCAGATGACCATATGTAACTTTTTACAAACAGCTCTTTCTCTCTATGACCAGAATGCCAAATGTGCCACAATGTGTTTTTATAAAATGCACGATTCGAACGGGAGAAGGACTTCCAGAATTATCAGCGTTTAACACACTGCGATGTGTTCTGTTGGGCTCTGCCTAAAATTGATTCCGTTTCTTACATGAGGCTGATTTTTGCAGAATTGTTCCTTCAAACCTGCAATCCAGACTCTGTATTTTGTTATCTCCTGTAACAGTAAAACACCCCAGTCACGGTGAGGTCGCAGCAGAGGTGTCACAATCCAGCTTGGTTCAGCTTTGGTGGTTTCTCCAGACAAAAACCAAACTGCAGCCCCATGTGACGCATGTGTTGGCACCGCCAAACCTCCATCCCCACGTTTCCTACAGAGCCCCCTGGCCAGCTCCTTGCAAGGGTCACTGTTCCAGAGGGATGGGAAGGGGTAAGGAGTGACAGCTCCAGGTTTTTCAGCCCTACAATGACATGACCCCATGCCCTGAGCGCTGCCCTCGGCTCAGGGCAGTCAGGGCCAGGTCAGCCCTGCGAGGGCACCGTGGCACAGCCAGGGCATCGCGTCCCTCATCGACCCATGGCGCCGGCAGCCGGGTGGGAACCTGGGAGACACCACGGCTCCTTCCTGCAGAGCCGCTCCGCTTATCGAGCGCGCCGGAGCTCGGCCCGGCCACGGCTCAGAGCTATCTCCTCTTCACAGCTTAAGTTACACCCTGGGAGAAAAGAAGTCAGGGGTGTAGATTGCATTACAGGCTGCCTTTCAAAGCACATGGCACTGGCCATGGTTGGAGGGAAGAAATGGGCTCATGTGGAACCTACGTGGAAATGAGCTGCCTCAAAGTTTCAATTCAGCACGTAAAAGCTTTTATTCCTAATATAAGGAATATCCCCGTATTCCTTTTCCTTGCAGTAAGAAGTGCTATATATATTCATCAATTTAGGATCTGGTCCCAAATACGACTTCGAAGTGCTCAGTTACAAACAACATAAAAATACCAACAAAAATAAACTCCGGCAGAACCTATTCCTGAGTTCAGTACAATGGAATACAACAGAAAGCTGGAGATGAAAGCAGAATGTCTGCTTGAAATTAATACAAAATACTTTACTATGTGGACACTAAGGTATTAAGCATTAAACAAATTCAGAGGAAACTATTTTCTGTCACAGTATTTCTCTGCAGAAAATAGATGCTGTTTTCTCTATATAAACCTCAAATTATAATCATTAGTATACAGGTAATTGTTGAAGAAGGGAAAGGGAGAAGCAATTGCTGCATAAATGCCTTGATTTTCGATTGTTTATACGACTGCATTTAGATGAAGGTATACATACAGAAAGACACACAGGTCTTTATTTCTCCTTAATTGGCTTCATTTCTCTCTAAGGACTCTTTTAATGTATAAAAACCGTAAGCATTTTAATGTAAAATTCATACCAACCTAAATTACTAGGTTAGCATTACATCCTTCTGTCACTGTAATTTATGAATACCAAAACCATGGAATTACAAAGCACGCTGCTGTAGATCATTTTATTCATAACAAAGATGTTCTATGCTGCATCTTTGGTTTGCCTTACCTGCCCACGTTCCATGGGGTCTGTTTTACACAGGGGTTCTTTAGGAACACAAATGCAACCACCTGGCCTCTGGTCTCTGACACAAACTGGAACTTCCACCACAGCACAGACCAGCTGCAGTGGCCACACACACGCTCTTGGCCAATGCTCGTTAAGGACCCTCCAATTACGCTCCTACGTAGGAGTGCAGCAGCCTCAGGAGCTCTGGGGGCAATTTTCTCTGACAGCAACGGGAGTTATGCCCAGTACCAAAAAAAGATGGGGCCGTCCTGAAGGATAAAAACTTCTGGGGGATAAAACGGCTTCTTAACTCGACTTCTACCCTACGCTCTCAGACAAGAAGTACTAAACCCTTTAAACGCCGGACCCATTTACCACTAGATTCTGATTAAAATCCATCCCTCTGCGCTGATTAGGTTCCCTTAGGAGAATATAAAGCAGCAGAAATGAGCGTGTGAGGAAGTGTTTAGGCCACAGCTGTGAAATCCTGCATGCAGATACACCGGGAAAGTGAAAAATATCCAGACATTGCCTCGATGGCAAAAGCTGCTACAGCCCAGGCTTTTGAGCAGAAGTTTGTTTGAAGAACGAAGGGACAGAGGAGGCACATTTATAAGATTCTTCAAGATTACCCTGATTACTTCCCCCCTTTAAAACGCAGAGTGTATTGAAGCCTCTTTAAAAAATTCATATGGTGGAATCATTCTATGCAACTGCAAGAAGAAAACTGTCAGACAACATTCCCAATTCAATATTACATTGTGCTTCAAGAAAAGATTTCCATATATTCTAGATTAAAAAAGTCTCATAAATAAATGATAATCCATTGCTTGCACTGAAAAATGAAAAATAATTTTCTGTTTGCATTTTACTCTGCAGAGTAAAATTTAATCTCTCTTTTAATATAGTTTTTTTATATACAGAGAAGTAAAAAGATGTAACCTTATGAAAATTGATTTTTTTTTTACATGGTTAAAAATATTTCTATTGGTGTTTATCTCAAAATCTTACTTTTATGAGCACTGAAATATATCACATATTGATAGCTTACACATGTTATTTCAAACAAATTATCATAATGTTCATTTTTTTAAAGAGAAGGGAAAAAACCAAGATTTTTAACATTAAGCAGCAAAGAGACAACGATGAAGAAAAAGGAAACTCCTCAGAGGTTACTACATCTGGCCACAGTTCAGCAGAAATCTATCAGTAATTTTATAGAATTTAGTGTAACTAGACATCAATATATTTTACATAAATCTAAAATAATATAAACATATACTATGTACGTGTGCATATTTATAAATAAATTTACATTTTAAGTATGTGATGTGTTAGTTATGCACAGAATATAAATTACATGGTACTAACTAACTGTACCTAAATTCACTGGCCAGATTCGAAGGATACTGAGCGTCTTCTAGCCGACACAAGAAAACCAAATAAAATGTTGGTTCTCATAAAACAACTTTTTAAAAACCATGCACTTTTTCTTTTAAATTATGAAATTAATTTCCCCGATAATGTTTAATTTTTCAGGGAAAAAAAAATTACAGAATTCACAAAATAATATTCTGTGTTTGGGTTTTTTGTAGGAAACCAGCAGAAAACAAGGTTGGATTCACAATTCTGTCCGAGGCATCTGCCTCTCACTGGTGAGGTGGGAGTAACCTGGTTTAATTCCCTGCCCAGCCTGGGGGATTGGAACACGGTGGCTGTGCAGCAACTGAGGGCTGCTCACTCCTCTCTCTCCTCCTACAATTCCACTTTCTGTCAGTAATTAACATCTGACCCAAGCAGGTACTGAGCCCGTGACCCACTTCCCAGGTAAGAGCCACCATCACCAGCCAGAAGGGTCATTGGCGCTTTATTTCCCAATTAGCAGTTACTTCATACAAGATAAAACAGGGGAAAACACCGGCCTAGTGCTAAAGCACGACTTTGGCACAGCCATTTAGAGACTTTTCTGGGACGGGAAGACTGCAAGACAGACATTGTGAACTTGAGGTAGCAGCCAGGATTTCATTTGGCATTTATTTTGTAGGGAATAACGGAATCTTCAGTGGGATGGAGAATGAAAGGGATTCCCTGCTCTGATAGTAACCCGGGAGTATTTGTCTGACAGGCCACTTCCGATGTGGGAACAGTTCTGGGGTCACTGAAAATATGATGGTTCCTTCCATCCTAGAATAATTTACTTAATCTTTCTTTAAAGATATTCACTTGCCATCAGTTACTTCTTCAACTGGCAAAGAAAAGAGTTGCACTGTCCTGTAGAATTGCATTAACACTCCTTAGCCAGAGTACATGTTGAGAAAGCTGCAAAAAGGCCCCCAAAACTTAGAAATTTTATAATGACAATTGTCTAGCCTGAGATTTGGCCCTGTAAATTACTTTCAGTAAAAGACACAGATAGGTTTGTGCATCTCTTAAACTGTGATTGTATTACATCAGCATTTATCTAACCTGGAACCACATCAGGAAAACAATTTTTAAAATAAAATTAAATTAGCTCCTAACAGGAGGCTGTCAGTATGCAAATGCAGCAGCAATGTTCTTCTAGGCAACTTGCATGCAGCTCTAAGAACATTTTCAAAAGTGTGAGAATTATATCTAAATGGCGCACAAACTCCACATTTTCAATGGCAATTCTCGCTAATGGAATTACTAATTGAGCTGCTCACTGGAAGCTTAGTAAAAGTGCTGTACCTGGTCCTAATTGTGACTAATCAGCGTGGCACTGCCAATGACAGCCATTCCTTTTCAAACACGGCAATTTCCTAAATTTGGCAAAGCATACACATCATGGAAATTGCCTCAGAACTGTTCTGCCTGCTCAGAGAAAGGTGCAGAACCCCCGGCCGAACAGAACCAACTGCCCTGCAGGAGAAGAGGTGCCCTGGCCAGTGCCAGGCACAGCGAAACAGCACAACTGTTATTATAAAAATATAAAATAGCATTCAGAGATGGGACACCTGACCCTCAGAAGCACCATTTTGCAACGCTTTCTCATCCCTAGGGATACCCAACCTGTACAAAGTTTCTGGCCAGTGACACATGCTGAAAATAATGCACAAGGATCTCATTTTAATGGCATCTGCTAGAGGCCAGTGTCATTCCGTGGTCCAGCCTGGCTGGGTATCAGGAAAGGGTCCTTCCCTTGGAGGGTGGCTGAGCACTGGACCAGACTCCCCAGGGAGGGCATCCCAGCCCCAAGCCTGACAGAGTTCAGGGAGCTTTTGGAAAACACTCTCAGGCATACAGTGGGAGTGTTGGGCTGTCCTCTGCAGGGCCAGGAGTTGTACTCAATGATCCTTGTGGGTCCCTCCCAGCTCAGGAAATTCTGTGATTCTATGAACTTGGGTTATTTTTTTGTCCCTGGAAGTTAAGATTTTTCCTAACAGGAGTAACACCATTCGGTTTTGTTTGTCTAGCTAAGAAAGTACAACAGTAACTAGATCTCAAATGTAGGCACAAGATTTTTTTTGTCAGAGCTTATTTGAGACTGGCCCTATGTTTAAAAAATAAAAGTAATAGTGAAAGTTTATTACATACTTTGTGAAATTGGTATTTTACAATAATACCATTTACCTAGTCCTCTTCTAGTTCCTGAGAGCCTGAAAGCTCACCTTCAGAAATGTGGAAACATTCATTTTGGGGCACACTAAAATGCAATCTATTTGGTATTTTTTGTAGCAGTGAATTTCCAAGCCCTGTTGACAGTGTTTCACAAAAGGGGGTTTTGATCATTACTTCAGGTCAGAATGACTTCCCACAGAGCCATCTGGAGCGTTGGAACACACTCCAGAATCCCAGAAACAATTCAGGACTCCTGTCTGCGCTGCACTCCTGGGCAGCACGCACCCAGTACAGGATGTAAATAAGACAGAGACTAATAATGCCTTCAATCCTGCAGCACAAAGGCTGCTGTCCTGCGTAACACAGCAACACATTTTCCATTACACCCTGAGATTAATAAGCCTCATGGAGACCTGGAAAATCTGACAGAAAACAAGGGCAATACGATGTTCATTTCTGTTTCATTAAACACGGGATGAGCTGATGGATCTCTCCACACTTTGTCACTCCGCGCTGCTAATGGCTCTTTGACATTATTATTCACCATGGGTGAGACTCTGTAACCTCTGCTCACACCGGTGAGCAGCCACAAAAGTGGTCCCACTGGCAACCGCTTCGGAGAGGTTACCTGGAGCATATGGTGCTTCTCAGCTCACGTCAGAGCGGCTGAACCTGACCATAAAAAAGTGTTTGTGAAGGATTTTAGCAATGTGCAGATAGTTGGTGAAGGGCACTTTAGCAGATACAAAGGCTTAATGCAGCAGTTAAAACCTCAGTTTTCCAGCAGGCTCAATAGTTGAGTGATGCCTCTTCATCCTCTATTTTTACCTGCACAGTTTTAGCTCTGGTGGAACAGTTTTGCAATGTTACTTTTTCAAAGCAAGCAAATAAAATACCTTGAACGGGGACACACTGTGGGAAAGAGGGACACGACATGGGCAGCCAAAACGTGCCTGCACAGAGACCCAACACCTCCCTGTGGATAAAACATGTAACATGAAGAACCCTGGGAGAGACTAAATCAGTCCAACACAAGAAAGTTTATTGGTTTTTATTAATTATCTATTGAGAGTTTTGCTTGCTGCAGTGTAGTTATAAACACAATCATACTTTACCTTTCTTTTAGAACTGAGTTATGTCATATTGAAATGGAAAATAAACATCAGGACTGAAGGCAGCCATGGATGGCACAGCAAGGAACCAGGAATGGGCCATTTCTGGGTACCTTCCCTGAGGTCATTGGAAATTACTCCAATGAATGACAGTTGTTTTCCTTTACTCAAGGTGCTCTCTTTTGTGAATTAAATATGAGTCAATATGATCTTTGCTTTACAAATAGTCCAAATAGGCACAGAATATCACCTGAAGTTTATACAGACTATGAAGAGCTGCCAGTCATCTCCCTGCACCAATTTACCTGCTTCTAGGACCAATACACATTAATCCTTTGGGTTTGAGTTTTTATTTTAATTTGGCAAATAATAAAGAAAAATACCAATACAGTCCTTAAAAACAATGCACTGGGGATGGGGATGTTGCAGTCACACAGAAGTTACAAAACTTTGTAATTGTGCAAGTGAGTAGAGATGTCCAAGTGCTCCTTGAGGGCAGTTTGCTTGTGCAAACCCTCATGTTTGAATTCAGACATTCATGGCAGTTTTCTATCCAACTGTAAGTGAGCAGCAAAGACTGAGAATTCCATATAATAGCGATCAATACATAAGTTACAAAACAATAACAAAGGACATCCATCCAATAAATCTAATTAATG
This sequence comes from Pomatostomus ruficeps, assembly GCA_013400735.1. Taxonomy (NCBI): domain Eukaryota; kingdom Metazoa; phylum Chordata; class Aves; order Passeriformes; family Timaliidae; genus Pomatostomus; species Pomatostomus ruficeps. The sequence continues at coordinate 93,484 of VYZT01043210.1, forward strand.
AACCAGCTTGAGAAAATGACTATCTGCCTGTAGATATTACACAAATAGGAAAATGGAATATTATGTAAAAGTAAATCACTGTGGATTATGTGTTCAACTACAGTTTCAGGTTAGAAAAGCAAAATTAATATCACCAATCATTCCAATTCACATCTGAAAACAGATTTTAAAGAAAGCTTTGGCAGAGTGATGTATAAATTATATGTTCAAAATTATAAATTAGATTTCCCTAGACAATCACAGTGATTCCACAAATAGCCTCAGAAATAACTCTGGGTAAGTGATGAGCTTTCTGAAGACTTACCAGACAATTTGAAAACAGGAATTTTTATAAACAACACAATTCATTATATGAGGACTGCTGCATGAGTTGCAATATAAATTCTGCTCCATCTTGAGCGGAATCCAAAACTAAAGTGGATACTAAAGCCATTGTGGGAGATATAAATGATGGGCTTTGTGCTACAGCACCAAGATGTCTTTTAAAAAGCAGAGATGGAAGCAGAGATTCAAGGGTTTGACTAAGTCAGATGCTTGAAACCTAGAGCATGAATGGCAGCATGCCAGGAAATTAAAGTTACTAAATTAAAAATAGGGCATACACTAAAGACAGTCAATTCTGTGTAACACTGGAGATATCAGATTCCTCAGATACATCTAAACCAATTTTTGGTGAAAAACAGTATTAATCAAAGCACAAAAAAATAGTAAGGTCCATTGGATAGAGTTGTCAGGAAGCAAACAAAGTCCCTAAACACCTGTTTTGGGAATGTTCAGTCTTCCATAACACTGCTCTAGAAAATAAATCTATCTGCCAGGGACTGAGACAGAAGGGGGAAGCAGCCAGATACATCCCAAATCCAAAACAAATATGCAAAGGCCTAGTAAGCAGTCAGTTCAAGAAACACAAAACCTCCAGTCCATGGAGTTTTCAGACATGACACAAATTCCCTCAATGAAAATGCCAAAAGTGGAAGATTTTTCTTACATGTGGCTCCTGAGTACAAACAGTGGATGACAAGCAAATCTGGTGCTCATCTAAGACCTGGCACAGTGTTTCAGTAACCAACATACGTGAAAGTCCATCAAAACTCACTGAGTTACCTCCAATACTTTTACATCCACAGAACAAGACTATCTCTGTTCCTGAAAACAGAACAGTAAAATAATCACAATGTGGAAGGATATGGTATAAAAAACTGGAAAAGGTTTTTAAAAGCAGAAAACAAAGTGTTAAAAAAATGAACTAACTGATTTCTTGCATAAAGAATCTGAAAGGGACAATGCTGAAAGTAAAACCTGAGAGCAGAACGAGAGACAGACTGATGCCACGAGGAGAGACCGGTTCTGTTCACATGTGGGCAAAACGCCTCCTCACAGCGCACTGCCACAGAGGAAGAGTGTGATGCAAGCCCACCTCTCCTCTCTCTGTGTATCTGTAGGTATTAACCCACTTCCCAGACGTGCACTCACTCATCTGTCTTTGTCTTCTCTCTTTGCAAACTAATTCCCTCTGGAACATGAACAAGACTCCTCATGTACCATCTTTTCTCAGGGAAAGAAAAAAACAGCTTTTACAAGTGCCTGTTACTAATGCTGCTTAAAGAAACATTCTTTCCAATGTCACTAATTTCACTGAAGCACCATAATAGGAAACTTCTGAAGACAGAACAATATAAAAAATGTAGACCCAAGTGACAGCTGAAGAATTAGGGTGATCTACAAGAACCAGCTCAAACCCAGCAAAGAGCAAAGCAGGTGGATTGGTATCACGTTCCTGCATGCTTGGGGTCACTAAGATGAATGTGCATGAGATTCTTTTGTCCATTTCTGCTATAATTTCACACACTGAGAATGAAATTGTGTTCTCTGATATGCTCCCAGAAGTCCCTCTGGAATCAGGGAGAATTACACGCCTGCATTGAAGGGCAGAATTTGGCCCCGAGTCATTAGTTAGAGCTCTCTGCTGCAACCCTACAGAGAATAGGGGGTTTCAGAGGACGATGAGGATCAAACTGATGCAGCACACTCAGAGATTTACTCTCACAGGAGCCCATCAAATACTCAGGCATTCCAAAAACCCCATTTGTAAAGATAAAAACATTAACAGGACTAACACACCATAGTCATAGGGGCTGTCTTCTGTTAAAACAGACCTAAGCAGCATTAAAAACAGTGGCAATGTAATTGAATGAAAGTTTAGAGGGGGAAAAAATAGCCTGAGATTTTCAGACTTATATAGGAGAGAATGCCAACTAACAACTATTTCTCATGAAAACAGAAATTGAAAGAAAAATAACTTCAATACAGCTACTGTACATATGGTGCACATGTTCATAGGAGCTTGAAATGTGTTGAAGAGCTGCTCTGTGCTCAGCTAAAGGATAAGCTAGGGAAGCAATTTTACCAAAATTTCCTGCCAGTTTGAAGAGTTTTGAAGTGTGTGTACAAATATAGGTCTGTGTATTTAAACGTGTGTGCCTGTGTGTATATATATATATATATATTAGTTTTAATTCCTTTCTATTCGGAAAGAGCTGCCTATGCCTGACTGAATGCCACTGCAGTTGTTTACATTAAGATCTCATATCTATTATTGATTTGGAGCTTTAAGTGAGCAGTTGATGCCAAAATGATTATGAACAGTGTTCTGCATCAAATGCTTTTAAATTTTAAACAGTAGTATTTAGCAATATTATTTGTATCTGGTTGTTCCTGCAGAGAAATTATTCGCTTCTGTGATAAGTACAGACCATTTTGTCTCAGATATTTCCTGGGCACTCGCAGTACTCTGACTCAAAACCAAATCTGTGCTTCCCATCAACGCAGTGATAATTTTTTTCTTTTGTTTTGATCAAGGACTGACAAGACTCCAATTCAAACCAGCTGCAAAGTAACAGCTTAAAAAAAACCCACCCTCACTATTTAATTCTAACCTCCACTGTATCTGCTGCAGGATAGGCTGGCATTTGCTGTTAAAGCAGAAAATTACAAGAAGGGCCTAATTGACCCTCTTGTGTCTTTGAAAAATCCTGTATGTTGTCTCTAATTGACCCTCTAGATACCTTTATGGAACAATGAATGAATCCTCTGTAAATAATGGACGGTGATGATTAATAGCCATGGCTTGGCTGGACCTCTGGCTCACAGAGTTGTGCTACTGAACGTTTTTTTGTTTGGGTTTTTTCTTGCCATCACAGTTCTCTGTACTTCATAAAAGATAACAAATATCCAGCTATAAATAACATGAAAAGTTAAATAAAATTAAATGCTATCTCATATGATGAAATGAAAAATAGGATTATTGGCATTATTTCCATCACCACTTTTTTCCATGTATCAGTAACATGCCATCATAACATAGGTCTGATTTAGAAAGCAGAAAAGTTTAGCATAATTTATTTCTTTCTTATGCATTGTAGTCAATATTAACCATGTCATATTTCTTTCTCTTGACTCTTCATTGCAATAAAAATCTATGATACTAAGATACTCCTAGATCTGGCTTCATTAAAATGCTGTCAGAAAACATTATGAAAACATCTCCAAATGTCTCCTCTTTTATTTAATAACTCTAATGTTTAATGTTTCCAGGCTTGTCAAATTAGAAGCACAAATACGTTAAGTTACACCATTACTGTGAAATGCCACAAAGAAATCTTGCTGTTTTGAAAATTATATCTACAACTTAGCAAAACACCTGGCTCGGTGCCAATCCAAGAAATCACAGGCAGCAGCACAGCAACATTTGGTGATGCCATCAAAAATCACTTCCTAACATTCAGCATCCCATAGTGAATGTGGCAAGAAAGTAAAGGACAAATCAACATGTCCTTGCAATACACATAACTAAACAGGAAGCTCAAACAAACCCACTTTTCCAGATTTAAGAAATATGACAACGATGAGCACTCTTCTTTAAATGTGAAAAGCACAGCCACGGAGTGACGAGGTTTAGGTAGATGGAGAGTCCTGACATAGTTTAAGTTCAACCTTTCAAAAACAACCAACTAAGAAAGCTCTCAAACAAAAAGAAGCACCCCAGGCAAGAAATAGATCACATTTATCTCATTTTCCACATCCTAAGTTCTCTTGGATGCAAGTGGGGACTTGCTGGCCAATTTATGAACCTTCTAAAACACTGAAGATAAAAGCAGGACCTGAGGTTCACTAAGCAGCTTTGAACTGTTCTTAACCACACTCAGAGAACTTAAGTAAACACCACCATAATTTTATCATGGGAAAACTGAATTGACCAAGGTCACACAGAATATCTGTGAATTTAGCCTTTAGCTAACCCCAGCGATCTAAAATAGATGGGTATTTTAAATCCAATAGCAACAGTTTTCACAGCAGATACCGCAATTCATTGTGACTAAACTGAAACATGTGAAACATTCTTTCTAAGGCTCAGATTAACACAATACATATTTAATCATGAAAACAAATCTTTGCTTGCTGAAATCTGCCCTTCTCTTTAGTGCAGTTGAGTTTCTTAGAGGCATTTATCCTGCTCTCCCAGAAGATGTCTCACTGCTGATTCACTGACAGCTGCCCCCAACAAAAATGTGAATCTTTCTAAAAGACTGTACAGCTTGGGCAAGCTTCATGATAACTGTACTAAACTGCCTGCAACTAAGCAATAACTACGGGCAGAGGCTAACTCGGAAAGTAGAATATTCTTTAAGTCCATTGATTTAGTGTAAGTGCAGCATCTTTATAAGAATGATCTAAAGAAGCAGCTGAAGTGAACCTTTTATTGGGGTCAGAATAGGCAGCAACATGATACTGGATGTAACACCTCTTTCAGTGATTTAGAGAGATAAATGGAGAACTTTCTGAATTTCACTGAGTCACAGAACAGCTGAGGTTGGAAGAGACCTCTGGAGATAATTTAGTCCACAGTGCTCAGAGCAGGATCACTGGAGCAGGTTCTCAGGACCATGTCCAGCTTGGTAACCCCCAAGGACAGAGAGCCCACAACCTGGCCAGACAACCTGTTCCAATGTTTACCACCCTCAAAATAAAAAGTATAAAAAGTTGGTTTCAATGTTGAAATTAAATTTTGTGTTTCATTTCTCATCCATTTCATCTTGTCCTACCATTAGACAAGAGCGAGAAGATCACTTCTGTCTTCTTTACTAACACCACTGGATATTTTACAGTTTAAATCCACCCAAGAGAGACCTAAGCACAAGTCAAAGAGGTATATATGGCCTCACATCTAAATAAAAGCAATTTATTCACACACAATTGCCCAATTAATTAAGAGCAGTAGTCACTAATTCAAAATAAACATAGATTTCACATGCTTATTTGATATGAACTTGCTTCAGAGCCTGAAACCTGCATTCAACACACCCAGTGCTCAGTGGGCTGGGGCAAGCAGGAAAATGGGGCTGTGTGTGTTCAGTCTGTAAATTCAAACAAAGTGTCATCATTTCATGTGCAGCCATCACAAACTGCCCTCACTACCCACCACCAGCAGGTGCACTGTGCCACTGTGCTGTCTGCACTCTGTGCCTGCAATGCAAGGCCCACCAGCTGCTTTTGTGGTCACTATTAAAGGTGTAAAATCCAAGCAGAGAAGTTCATTTCCTTGTTCAACTAACAGTGAATATTTGACGGGAATTCCTGCAGTAATGGACTTCATCAAAATCTAAGTATAATTATAGAAATGTATTCACAAATACTTTGGAAGTTTTTATTATGATTGAGTGGAACTATTTTCTGCACAGAAACCTCTGTGACTCAGTATATTCATATAAATCACAACACAATTTACAGTAGGAAGTTATTTGTCTAAATAGTAGAAAACAGTAACCTTTGTACAACTGGGGTTAATCCAATTCTGCCTTAATGAAAAGCAAAATTTACATATGGCTTTGTTACCACAATAAACAGGGGTCTCTGTCTTTCATAATCATTCCCATTGTGCCTCCACAGCCTCATCTGCTTTCACTAAAACCCTGGTTAAAAGCACATTTTTCTGTTAATATCAGAGAGCACACAGCAATTCAGCCATCAGGTCTGTTTCAGTGCATAAAGATCATGGATTATAATAGATGCTTATACTTCAAATCATTTTTTGTTCCCAGCAGCATGCACTGAGCCCAAACATTAGACACTTGATTCAGTCAGAGAGCTGACTGCTAAACTCCACATATTGTTTCAGTTACCAGCCCAAACGCAGAAATGAAAACTGATTATTTCTCTTCAGCTTTTAAAAACATATTTTTAGCTCCAACCATTCTCTCAGAAAAATAACATGGCATATACATGAGTGTTTGCACAGTCAGTCACCCAGAGCAGTCATAAATGGATTTCCAGGACCGAAGACTCAACAGGATAATTTTTATCCGTCTCTGAAATTAAAAGTTGTTACTTATGGCGATGATGGTGACACAGTCTCTGGTTCAGGGTGTCTGGCACTTCCCATTTCAAGGCCACGGTACCGTTGCTCACAGCTTTAGCAGCCCTAATTGTTCTCCCTGAGGTTTCCAGTTACACAGGTCCGTGTGGGGCACAGCTGACGTGGGAAAGCTCAGCAAACGTGCTTTCACAATTTCCAAAAAGCCAACGAGGGAAACATACATTATTTTCAGAGGTTTCAAAAAATTCTTTCAAGTGTTTTCTGGGAAACTTCCAAATCCCTAAGGCAGAGAAGGACCTCATAAGTCACCATCCCAGCCCAGCATTGCAGGCACAGACCATGCAGCTACTTTTAAGATGCAGTTTGCTGAAGTGACTGAATAGCCAGGGTGGGAAAGCCAGGAGCTCACTCCCACTGCTCTGATATTAAATTCAGGAAATTAGAGCTGTGGCCAAGCCAAAAAAAAAAAAAAAA